>APFE030220154.1:0-10091 GCA_000404065.3 Pinus taeda
AGTGACCAAATTTTGCTTGAAGACTCACTGAAATGACAAAATTTGACCTTGACACATCAAAATCACTTTGTAAGAGCATGTTTGATCACTGGAGGAAGGCTGTAAAGACTGACACTAACAATGTAGACGAGTCAAACTTGAAATTTTACTTGCTCTAAATTTTTCATATGAACTCGGATTTAAGTGTCGTTTGCACCATTGGATTGAGAATGACGAGCTCTTAAATATGAAGATGAGTTTAACAAGATTTTCACACTTGGATTTTTGAGCATAAACTTGAGCACCTACTCACTCCTCCCCACTCGAAGCTTTTGGAGCCCAAAATATCATATTCATTTATTGAACATATGAGGGTACTATTCCCTCACCTTCCTCTCTTCAATCCATTTGGCCTTTGATGGATTTGTACCTTTGAGACCCACTCGAAGATACCCAAGATTTCCCATCTTTGATGACCTCGTTCTTCTATCAAGTATGGATCTTACTGAAGCTCATCAAGAAACCCTGGAGAAAAATATTCAATTGATGGAATCTATACACTTTCTCCTTGATATTCAATCAAAGGAGGCTCGTACAATCTCAAATTTTCAACACTAACAACAAAATAAATTTGCATATCTGAAGGCAAATCAAGCTTGAAAGAATTAGTACCAATCGCTTCCAGAATTTTAAATGGACCATAACAAATTGGTTTCTTCTTTTTACCTTCACCTTGAAGCCTTTCCTTGCTAATGTAGAGCCAAAACCTCATCACCTACTTGAAACTATCCACACGATGCTTATCATGCCTTGCCTTATACCTGCCTTGACTCTTTTCTAGTTTTTCTTGAAATGTTTAGTGAATCAACTAACTTTTCTCAACGAATTTCTTTGCTTTGCCTATGTCGCTATTTCCATCTACAACTACATATTTCTCAAATATGAAATCCAAAGGTGATTTAGGAAAATAACCAAGACATGCCTCAAAAGGTGAAGTTAGAGTAGAAGACTGTTTTGCTCAGTTGTAAGCAATTGTTCATCCCACAACTTAGGATGTTTGCTACAATATCCTCTTAGAAAATGAATAATTGTCATGTTAACCACTTCAATTTGACCATCTGTTTGTGAATGGAAGGTTGTACGTTTCTTCAACTTGGTGTCCATCAAGTTCCATAATTTTGACCAAAAATTCCCAACACATCAAGAATCATGATCACTTACAATAGAAGTAGGTAACCCAAAATGAACCCATAACATTTTGAAAGAAAGGTTGAGCTATTTGTTCAGCTGTAATTTTCTTTTTATAAGGCATTAATATGCACGTCTTGCTAAACGTATCCACAACTACATACCAATAATTATTACTTTTCCTTGATAAAGGAAGACTTCCTACAAAATCTCTAGAAACACTCTCCCATGGGCGTGCAAGCACTGGAAGTGGTGTGTACAATCCTAGTTCCTATTACCAGGCTTACTGACTACACACAATGAACAACCTCTGATAAAATGTAACACACTTTCAAGCATATGAGCCCAGTAAAAATGCCTCTGAGTATTTTCCAATGTTTTACTTACACTGAAATGTCTAGCAATAAGAGAAGTGTGTTCTTCCCTTGTGAAATTTAGTTCTCTCCCTGTGGAACACAAAGTTTTCCCAAATGATAGAACATATTATCATGGACATGATAGTCTAATTCCTCAACTTGGTGGTCTTGACTCATGTTTGAATATACCCCTTGAAAGTCAGCATCATGTTCATATTGTTCAACATAACTTTCAGGCAAAACAAAATTATTCTTGAGTAAAATGGCTACATTAATAACCGGTCTAGAAAGCATATAAACAACTCTGTTATAAATACCTTTCTTGTACCTGATTACCAAGTGGAATTGTTGTAAAAATCGCATCCAACGAAAGTGATTTGAAAGCTGCAATTTTGTTTGAGATTGAAGATATTTCAAAGGTTGATGATCGGTGTGAATAATGGTTTCTTTTCCCATTATGTAATGCTTCCATTTCATCACACTTTTCACCAACGCATAAAGCTCTTTATCATACTTAGGATAGTTAATAACAAAATCATTAAAAATTTCAGAATGAAATGAAATGGGCTTACCATACTTTAAAATAACTGCACCCATGGTGTAGTCACTTGCATCTATTTTCATTTCAAATGGTTGTTTCAAATTCAACAATGCTAAAACTAGGGCTGAGTTGATCTTTTATTTTAAAGAATCAATTTCTTTTTACTGTTTTCCTCCCCACTGGAAGACAACCTTCACGCTCACCAAAGTATGTAGTGGAGCTGCTATGGAAGAGAAATTGGAAATGAACTTCCTTAATTATTGTGTTGCTCCTAAAAAACTCCTTACTTCTGTCACTGATTTGGGTATTGGCCAATTTACAATGAACAAAACTTTAGAGGGGTTGAACTTCAACTAACCTCCTCCAGCTATGTGGCCCAGATAGACTAAGGAAGTTTTCTTGAATTCACGTTTAGATATCTTCATAAATAACTATTCTTTTCTCAAGACATCCAACACTTTCATCACATGCTTGACATGGTCTTCTAGTGATTTTATAAATATCAAAATATCATCTAAATAGAAAATTCCAAACTCATCAATAAAGGATATTAAAACATCTTTCATAACTCTCATGAATGTAGTTGGAGTGTCACAAATACCGAAAGACACTCAAACAATCCCTTTTCGGTTTTAAAAGTAGTCTTCCAAATATCTTCCTCAACTATTCTAGTTTGATGATATCCACTTGTCAAGTCTAATTTAGTGAAATATTTTTCAATTCTTCAACTAATCTAGAAAATAATCTATTTTGGGTAGTTGGTATTGATTCTTTATGGTAATTTTATTCAAAGCTCGATAATCTACACACATGTACCATGTTCCATCTTTCTTGTGTAAAAAAACAATTAGTGAACCACATGACGATGTAGGGGATGAATTACACCTTTATTTAACAATTCCTAGACTTGTTTCTTAATTTCTAAAATTTCCAGAATTGACATTCGATACATATTGATGTTTGGGAGTGGACAGTCTTGATATAATTGAATTTCATGCTGAATTCCCCTTTTTGGTGGAAATCATTTTGGTTCTTTGAACATGTCTCCATATTGATGAATGACATCAACCAATTCAGCTTTCAACTTAAGATCACAGTGTGTAAAGGATTCCTGATCCGTGTCATTCTTCTTCTTGATCATAAGGAGCACAAGACTCTTGTTGGAATTGACGAGTCATTTCATTTTCCCTTGCTTGCCAAAGATAGATTAAGCTTTGTGTGATGGGATCTCACAATATACTCCACTTTGTCTTTGAAAAAATTGTATTTTTTCTCAAATTGATGGAAAATGACTTTCTTATCATATAGATACGGGTTCCCAACACAATTCTAGAAATATCCAGTGGAATAATGTCTAATTCGACTTCATCAACAAAATTGGCAGTGATTGCAAAGCTGAAAATGCATTTTCATGTGACCTGCAAATTGGCATCCTTGGTTATCCAACCCAATAGATACGGTTTATGATGAGGCATAGTTTCTAGATTTAATTTCTTGACCAAATTTGCAGAGATTAAATTGGCCCGAGATCCACTATCAAATAAGGTATCAATTTTTGTAGGTTTGGAAATAACTCAGATGTGGAACAACTCGATTCGATTTTCCTCATTTGAAACATTGTTGGAGTTATTTGTTGCACTAGTTCTTCCCATGACTATCTCTTTACTTTCATTTTCCACGCATTATCCCTTGGTGATTATGGCTGCCATTTTTATTTCATCTCCTGAGTTTGAACCTAAGTCTTGTTGTACAACAGCATTGGTCTTCTGTTTCCCTTTATTGTTAAATTTTTTTGGTCATAATTTTGGATGAAGCTTCCAGCAATGCGCTTCATCTGTATTAAATATTCTATGATCCATAATGAATTAAATGAAGTCTTTCGGTAGAAATCACATGAGATAATTTTTTGGCTAATGTGTTTCGAACCAACAAGTGTGGTTCATCATCAAGACTAGATGAAGAGGTGGGCCATGGAAAAGGCTTAAATAGAGAGAAATGTAGAGACATAATTTAAATTATGTCTCTACATTGCTCTCTATTTAAGCCTTTTCCATGGTCCGCCTCTTCATCTAGTCTTGATGTTGAACCACACTTATTGGTTCGAAATGCATTGACCAAAAAAGTCTCTCATGTGATTTGTACTGAAATAATTTGTTTAATGCGCTTCATCATGAACCTATTTGGAACAATTCTTACACACAGGTTTCTCCCCTTCTTTCTTAACAAAAGCATTTTTCTTCTACTTTCCTTTTAAATTCTTTCCTTTTCCACCACTCTAGAATGGCTTCTTCTTACCTTATTCTTGTACATTTTTCCCTCTTTCTTCGAGGTGTGTAGCTTGAATAGAGACCTCATCAAGATTCGTGGGATTAAAGATAAGAATATTATGATGAAGATAGTTATGCAAGCTTCTTGTGTATTTCGGTAGAGTGTCTTGTGATTGTAAGTCTACTCCTAGCATAAGAGCTCTTCTCCTAAACACTTGAGTATACTCTTGCAGATTTTGACCTTTCAACTATATGGAATTTTTCCAATTCATGATAGCTTTTTGCATATGGGATAAAGGGTAGAATTGTATTTTTATAGCAACAATGAAATTAGATCAAGAAATAGATATGTTACCATGTTTTTGGATCTCGTCTTGAGTCCTTGATTCCCACCAAATGATTACTCCACGCTCATTCTCAATGAAGCCAACTAAATTTTGATATCATTCTCTTGAAGGTTTTGAATCCTACAATACACCTCCAACTGACAAATCCAATTATCCAGCTTCTCTACATTCACTTCACCATTGTACATAGGCAACTCAAATTTAAAATCAAGCTTTAAAAAAGGTGATTTACTAGTTCCTTTTGAAGAATGATGATGAGTATGAGTAGAGGTTGTATTAGTGGAAGAGTATGAAGATGATTTTGGAGAAGAATATGAAGAAGACCGTGGAGATGATGGAGGTTTTCCTCCATTCCCATTACCTCCTCCTGAAGAACCTTCTCCATTGGGAGATTTGGAGCTTTCTCCTTGCAACCTGTTATTCTTCTCTTCATAAATGACCTTCACCATCTCTGTCATATCAAAGAAAGCCTTTCTAAAGGTATTCTCATCTTTTGTCATGTAAAAAGGTTCTCCTTCATGAGACATGATCTCTGTAGTCTCAACTGCAACTTGAGGCTAAATTGGTGTTGGAGTCTCAACAACAACTCGAGGTTGAATTGGCATAGAGGACTTTGGCAACCTTTCCCTTCATACCCTTGACCCAAATTCAAGGCTTCCAACCAGTTTTCCTTCACTTATTTTTAGTCTTAACCTTTTAAGCATGACATAAACTTGCAAACAATTCAATCCTTCTTCTACAAAGCAAATATAGTAAGCAAAAACCAGTGCTCTAATACTAACTTGATATGAAATGAAGCAGATTAGTAATTTTGTGCTAATTCCCCATTCAAAATAAAACCCAAGAGGCTTGTCATTTTCTTATCAAGTTCTTAAGGATTCACCATGTTTGGTTAATTAATTGATTCCCATGAGAGTTTTTTATGTAAATGTTATGAACAATTTCACATAAAACAGATGTTGAACAACAACAAAATAATAACAAATAACATCAAAATACAACACACAACACATAGATTTGATGAGGAGTTCACCCCTCCTCGGCTATGTCTCCTTGGTTAGCTTTCAATGCTTGGGCCTCTCTATTATGATCAAAATTACAACAAAAGTGTGTTTACAATGCTTAAATGCCTTTGAAATCTATCTCAATGAGTTCAGAATGCTGAAAAATGGCTATCTAGCCTCTTTTTGCATCCAATTTGCATAAGAATTGAAGAAGTTATGACTTCTCCTAGTTCTCCCACTATTCGTTCCAGAACATGCTTCTAAACAAGCATAATTTTACAAATTAGGCCCAAAATCTGCTAACTAGGTGACAATTCTGCCACACAGCAGGCCATATCATGTCTGCTATATCACAAATATTAATATACGACTTTTGGTGGTAATAGATTGCGGGCTTGTTCTCTATGCGACTGCGATATGTGATTTTGGTTTATCGCATCATAATCCAGGCCAATATTTAATTGCAATCTGGGCCGATATCGCATCGCAACATCTTGGGGTCCAATTCTTATTTATGCTCCTTTCATCGATATGTCATTGCGATTAGATCAGATTGCAACCGAACCTTTCGAGAGTTGATTTCCATAATGCCTTTCTAGTTGCGACTACAATTTGTGAAATGCAGGGGCCAATGACAGCCTTCCACCTGGTGCCTTCTCATTCGTTGAAGACCTTGCAACATTATCCCAATCCAACCATGTAGACAAGCCAAACTTGAACTTTGACTTGCTCTAACTTCTGCATACGAACTCAAATTTGAGTTTCATTCACATTGTTGGATTTAGAATGACAAGTTCTTCAATATGAAGTTGAGTTTAACAAGATTCTAACACTTTGATTTTTTAGCATAAACTTGAGCACCTGAGCAATCTCTAATCTTATATTAAAATCGGGTAGCAAGTTAGGAATACCTCTTAGATAGAGTTCACTTGAAGGTTAGTAAATGGACATTTCAGGCCCTTAACTTTGCAAGAAGACTGGGGCTCACTAAATCAACTTTCTAGGTGTTTCCAATCTATCAAATGTCAGTTATGCCAATTCTGAAAATAGTTTGTAATTGACTTCAATCTTTATGATGTGGGTTCCTTTGGAGAGGCTCAACTAAAGCATGGTGTTGGTCTCTAGTAGGATGGGATAAATTGATCAAACCAAAATTAGCTGGTGGAATATGTTTACATGATATGGAATTGATTAGTAAAGCTTATGGTATGAAACTTTGGTGGCTTTGAGTTAAAGGAGGACTTGAGTTATCGAAGCGAATTTGGCTTAGGAAGTATGTTCCCTTGGAAACATAGGAGGAGTAGTTGTGCTATGATGGTTGCATTCTAGGATCATATATTTGGAACTGGGCATAGATTTGCAAAGAGATACTGAGTAAGTATGCCTTCGAGGATGTCAAAGGAGAGAAGGAAAAATATTTTTTGGATGATTCTTCGTAGAAACTACCCTATTTGGCACAGAATGTGAGTTTTTGTCCTATTAAATTCTTTACTAAATATTTGGGTGCAGAAAATGTTGTTGACCATTGGAAACATTTGGATTATCATCTATTATGGTGGTGATGGAAAGATAAATGTGACTTGCCTCCTACTGAAGCCACCTACTCTTGGGAGGAGTTTAAAAAGGAACAAGGAGATAGGTAGATTATGAGTTTCCAGAAGTGTGATTCTTTATGATAGGGTCAACAATCACTTGACTCTTTCTCTCTTAAAGAATATTATTCCTTGATTGCAGAATTTTCGTCAATGGAGAAGGAAATTTCGTGGAATTGGATATGGGCTAGCATGCGGTCAGCAAAAATTTCAACTTTATTATGGTTAATTCTTAGGGTTGCCTTCCCACTTGGGATTGAATCCGTAGAAAGGGATATGAGGGACCATTTTTATGTCACTCTTTTTTTTAGGTAGAAGAGTCAACAAAGAATATTTTTCTTTCTTGTTCCTTTGTGGTTCAAATATGGGACCTTCTTCCTTAGATTTTTGGCTTAAGTTAGCCATTTTAGGGAGTTTGAAGGTGCTATTAAATTAATGGTATCATAAAAAATTAAAAACATTATCATTTCTCATGCTTGGCAATTGGGGTTAGGTTTTATCCTTTAGAACATTTGGAAAGAATGAAATTTCTGAATTTTTTGTACAAAGAACAAATTAGTTTCAGTTCTAAAAGAGGTGATTGTTTTGCATATATGGGAAACTATCCTTGCATATCCTTGGATTATTTATAAACAGTGAGTGGAGGAGTTTAAAGTGACTATTATGAAGAACCTTTATTTGGATCCTTCTATGACGACTTCCTCTTCATCTCTCATATTCTCCACCCCTAAGCTCCTTTAGTAGGTTCATTTTTGATGGGGCCTCCAAAGGGAACCTCGAAGCCACTGGATGTGGATTGATTTTTTAGGATGAAAATTAGTTACCATTACGAATATATACAATGTCATGTGGGATGGAAAGTAATAATTTAGCTGAATTTCTTGCAATTGAGAGAGGTCTAAATATTGTAGTTAGGGAATATTTTTAGTTACTAAAAGTTCTTGTTGTCTCACATGTCATCATTCATTGTATCCAAAAGCTATTAAATGGGAAACCCATTCACAAAACAATGCACAATTTTCATATACAAGATGTGGTTTATAATATTAAAGCTGAGTTATTCATGTTTGATTATATTATTGTTTAACATACCCTTTGTGAAGGCAATAAATTGGCAGACTCATTAACTAATTTGGGGTACAATTGTCAGAACCTTATCTTGGATAAAGCATGGCCAATTTCTTATACGAATGATGACATTATTCGTATCCAACAATAGGTGGATATTGAAAAATTCTAATGGGATGGAGGTATCCTTGATGGGGGTGTCATTAATGCCTCGTGTCATTAATGTCTCATGGTAAGGGTGTGAGTGGAGAGCAGGTTGGCTGACTTGAAAATTTGTGCCATACCCTAAACATTTCTATTCCTCATTTTCACGTGTCATGAACACCATTCCTAGGGTTGGGGTCACAAATGCATGTCCCCTCATGTCAAATTCTTGGAGGTAGTTGCAATTAGGAGGGGGTATAATGTAATTGTAACAAGTATCTAACGAAAGATTGGCTCTTCTCTCAGGAGAACCTAACAAATGTTTCTATGAGATAATTAATAAGTGCATGAAATATAGGTGTTAGAGCCTAGATTGACCTCATGCTGAAGGGAAGCAATCCTAGGATAACCACAAACCAAGCTTAACCTAGTAGCTAGCCCTACTAGGTTGGGAGAGGGCTCTCTCCTTGTGAATTTCAGTCAAGACGACTAAATCAAATATGAATTTTAGGCTAGGTATAGTAACTTTAGGGTTTTTCATTGATTTTGTTGAGTTTTGCCGCTGGATCAAATGGAGCAGGCAACTTTGGATCTGGGAAATCAAGTCAGGAATGCAGGGTGTTCTATGGGGCAAGATGGGTAGGTGTTTTGGCACTTGAAATTGAATGAGATAGTAGGATTAAGACTGGTGAGGAGCTGAGGAGGGCATGCAAAGATCATGTATCCTCTTCAAACTGTAGAAAACATAAAAAAACTAAATGGTTTCCTAAGGTAGAGCACTGTAACCAATGTATTCTACCTATCTATCTTGATATAATTTAGCTAGAATAATGAATAATATTGTGGCACACATAACATATGAGAAAAACTAATAGCAAAAGAGGAAACTATGCAAAAACACTTTACCACAAGTATCCCACAAAAATAGTTGCAAATCCCGGTTTATTTCCTTGCCAAACTGCTGTAAAGATGTACAATGTTGCTCAGAACATCCAAGAGAGTCGAACCTTTACAAATGACTAAGAAAATAAATAATATAGGCATCAAACAACTCATCTTAAACTTCAGGGGTCGAATCCATGAGAAGAGGGGCAGTTCCAACCATTTCCCAACTAAGAACTGGAATATAGGCAGTCAAACAACTTGCTTGTATAATTAGGGAAACTGATTCATTGACCCCCAAACCACCTCAAATTGATGAATCTACCCTCTAAGATCATTTAAAAATTACATTTACATAGCATAGAATTAATTACAATCATAAATTCATCCATGAAGAGAGAAAATGTCAACTTGCAAAGAAACTAGGCGAAAACTGGATTTTTTGGGCAAACTCGCTCTATGCATAGCACCACTGGCCAGGTGCGTAGCATCGCTTCACAACCACTTTTGGAGGCCTTCTTCTTAGCCACATTGCACCCAAGATAGCTCATTGGAAATTTCATCCTATCTCATTTCTGGAACACCTTTAGTTTTTGCATTCGGAGGTCATTTGCCCCCTCAAAAGTGAAATCTCCCAAGGCTGCTTTGGTGTGTCCAAAAAGAGGCAGACAGGTCATTTTTGGTAGTTTTTTGCCCCTTTGGTGATCTATATTTGCTCCAAAA
>APFE030220156.1:0-10405 GCA_000404065.3 Pinus taeda
TAAACCTTGAATGCTAAAGCATAAGAATTTTATAACATGTTAATAAATATTTGTAACATTTATTTAAGTGCTTATTAAAAGAATTTACTAAAATGTTATAAACCATAAATCATAAAACCTAATTTTTATGTCCTATATGACTATTATTATATGTTTATCTTAATTAAATAAATCAGAACTAGACTTAGTTGATCACATAAATAAATATTTCTATACATGCAACAATCACACATATAGAAATAAAGAGAAAAAGCATAATTGTGATATGGCAATAATTACACTCTCAAATCAAATTTCTTTTAAATATTCATAGCCTACAAAGAAACCTCCATGCATTGTCAAATGGATTATTGTATGTTATACAAAAAAAAAATAGAACCACACTTATTGAGATGAATCTACTCTCTAGGAAGCACATAATTTTTCTTATTTCTGAAATTATTAACCTTTGCTCCTCTCCTATGCTCAAAAATTGCTAAATTATTCTCTCTTGATATATGGAGTCTGTTTAGTTTACAATAACGTGTCTATTAATGTCTACCATCTTGTCATATTTTTTCTTTGAGATAGATAACTACTCTTCATAATAATAACACTAATTTTGTTTGACTACTACTCTAATCCCCTCATATAGATAAATTATTTATGTATATGACCCATCAACTAGTTAGCTAATATTCACTCATTGTAAATGTTAAAAAATAGAATAAAACAAGATATATTCTCAAACTGTGCAGCTCACAGGTGAGGAGCTTCACTTGGAGACTTCCTCTAGCAGAACGCCCTACACATTCGTCATAAATCGTCAAGAATAAATAGTTTACATGCAAGTACGAGAGTTAGAAAAATCACCTATAGTGTAGGAACTAATTCCTAATCTAATTCTCACAGACAATTAATGAACGAACTCTCTCCAATAATACATTCTACATTAATTTCAACACTCCCCCTTAATGGAGAAAGGATTCACTAGTTCTCCCAACATCTCCTTAAATAAAAAAAAATTAATTCATCCAAGGGGCTTAATAAAAATGTATGAAACATTATCACAAGTATTACAATATTCAATATAAATTTGTTTTGACTAAACATTCTCTCTAACAAAGTGAAACTATGTATCACTATGCTTTGAGTTTTTATGAAACACTCGATTGTTTGCAAGTTTTCTTGAGATTTGATTGTCACATTTGATAACTATAGGATCCTTTTTTTTTCCTCCGGCATCATGAAGAAGTCTGCTCAACCAGACTTCCTTAAAAATTGTTGCACACACTGCTTGATACTCTGCTTCTTCTAAAGACAAGGATACATTTTTCTTCTTCTTGTTGCTCAAAGAAATGGCCCTAGACCCAATGTTGAATGCATAACATGTTATGGATCGTCTATCATTCAGATTTCCAGCCCAATCTGAATCTGAAAAACCTGTTAATCTAACATCAAATGAATCAGTATATTTAATAACAAAGTCCAAGGTTCCTTGAATATACCCTAAGACACCATTCGCTTCCACCCAATGACTCTCAAGAGGCTTTGACATAGATTGCGCCAAAGATCTAACTGCAAAAGCTAAATTAGGTCTAATTGTAATTAGATAAATCAAACTCCCAACTAGTCGTCTCTATAGTGTTGAATCCACCTGCTTAGAACCATCATCATTATGGAGTTTAAGATTCTATTGTAACAACGCTAGGGAAGCTTTTCACTGATACATGTTGAACTTTTTCAATAAGCTCCTCACATAATTTCCTCGAGATAAAAGAGTCTATCCAGAGTCCCTCCAGACTTCAAGACCCAAATAATAGTGTAACTCTCCAAGCTTTGCCATATCAAAATCCTCTAACATCTAAATTTTGATTTCTTTAATGAGATCATATCCATTTTCTATAAGAATAATATCATCTACATATAAAGAAATCAAAACAATTTGCCCCATTTTCATCAAACACAATATACATAGTAGGGTCATTCTTTCTCTGCTTATAACTATGGTGCAGGAAAAATGAATCAATTTTATCATACCATGACCTCGGTTCCTGTTATAAACAATATAATGTTTTTCTCAATCTACAAGCTAAATGTTCCTCCATTGTTTCACAAACCCCTCACGTTGGATTAAATACACTTCTTCTTTCAATTCACCATTTAAGAAAACATGTTTCACATCTAGTTTGTGTATCATCCAATGATTTATAGTAGCTAAATCAATTACCATTCTAATTGTGTTTAATTTAGCTACATGGGTGAAGGTTTCCTCACAATCTATGCCTTCCTTCTATGAATAACTCTTTGCCACCAACCTAGGTTTACATTTGTCTATAGTACCATTGTTTGCCTTCAAGTAGTTCAACTAAATCCCAATTTTTGTTCTTAAGTATTGACTCATATTCATCTTCCATGGATATTCTCCACTCATCATATTGAATTTCTTATTTATAATTAGAGTGTTCAACAACATTTAACATACTAGTTATAAGACCATGATCCCTATACCTTGCTGGCAATTGATTTTCCCTACCTGATCTCCTTAGTGGTCAACTGACCTCAAATTTGTTTTGATCATATCTTAGTCAATATTTGGAGAAAATAATATTAGATTATAAATTAATTTAGATAAATATATAATGAGATATTTTATATTAGTGTATGTTAGTTTTATACGAATATTATATGACTAACTATATCAAATGTGTTTCAAATTAACGCATTGAAAACTTATCTCCAAGAAGTGAATATTTTAACTCAAGTAAACTCTTGCATGTTAGGTTGGATGTTTTCTCATGGAAATCACAATGTTGCAAACAAAATTATTAATGGAAATTTAAAAATAATATTTTCGGTAAATGCTTAATGAAAATTTGGAAACAATAAGTAACTTAAGATGTCTCTATGAGGAGTTGGACAATCACTACACCAAACATTTCTCGCTATCAAGTTGGGTTGGGAAGAGACTGTTCATCCCAACAAATAGTAGACTGTCATCATGACTTACCTCAGTCTAATTAAAAATCAACACATATATTTGAAATTACATCAATGATTCAAGTAGTAGTCTCGTGCAATTGAGAAGAAGAGTTAACCTCCATAATTTGGGTTTATCACACAATCGTAGCCATAGATGAATCTTAGTCTTAGACATTGTCTCTGAGATTTCAAGCGATAAGCATCTAGATCACTCCAGAAATAACTTGAATGGTTCGATCCATGCCACCTTCAACCAACTACTAGAGTTGCAAGTCTTCAATATTTTCTCCAATTTCATCAATGCTGCAATTCCATCATTCTTAAGAAATCTTCTGAATCTTTTATAGCTTAACTTAAGCGACAATTTTCTCACTGGAGCCATGTTGTTTGAGCTAGGAAAATTAAAGTACCTATAACATCTATGGCTAGTGTATTGAAATTTCTTCAAAGATTGTTTTTGGATGTTGTTGCGTCAGGTAATGATTCTACTTCCTACAATCACTTCTATCATTTAATACATGCTAACAAATTATGTAGAACAATATGTTTACTCCAAATTTAGAGAAGGATGTTATAGAAGTAACCCTTACCATTTTTATGATAGTAGGGACATCAATATATGTCTCCATTAGCTCCTCATCATAATAAGAATAACATTAATTCTATTATCTCTTTCTTAGTTTATTCTCTTTCGAATGAGGTAATTTCTCCTTTGGGCTATTGTTCTTAGTTGATATCTTCCACTTCTCTAATCATCTTTTTACACAAGACAAAAATACTTTCTGCAATTGAAAATTGAGACATACACTTAAAAACTGAATGCTAAAAAATAATATAAGAAAAATCCTCAAAAAAATTACTTTAGTGAGTCCGGCAGATCTTTCTAGATACACTGAAGCAACAATTGGAACTTATCTATACTACCTCCCAGGAGAATTCATATTTCTACTCAGAAATAGGGAAAAAGTAATGATAATCACAAAGTGTAACTTGTGGAAGTCATCAGTTTTGGTATTTTTGTAGAATCCAATCAACATTGCAATACATATAATTAAATTTGGAAAAACATATCTATACCTTGTTAATTTTAGTGCATCGAGCGATAAAGTGGAAAATATCATATTGTTTTATAAAATCTAATATACATAAATTAATGTTGTGAAATCATAAGCATAATAGCTAAAATGGGCTTGACACACAAACATTAAGGCCTCAAGTTATCTAGAAAATATAAGCCATTATCATATCATATAATGGGATAATTATGACTACTCATCAATAGTCAAAATCTCATGTGCATAATACAACATTTTTCATATTCCCTTTTCATGGAATTTAATTTGAAGGAACTACATTTGATTCACCTTTATCTTCACTATGTCAAGCCACTTTAAGTATATATAAGTTTTAGTTAATATGCTAAGTATTAAAGTTGATGTGTACTATGACTTTTAGAGTTACAATGTCTTTATCATGGCATTGTACTGGGGTGCATAGTTTCTAGAAATCATTGTATTAAAGATCATAGTGCACTATAGTTTACCTAATTTTAGATTTACTATGTTAAGGATTATAAAGTAATCAATGTAATTTTTTTAATGGTAATAGCGGTAAGAGGCCGCATTGTGGAAGGCTTTGTAATTCTCTAAGAGTACTTGTGATCACCCTAAATTAGGGGTTAAATGGGTTATGGGACATTTCAGTTTTTTGGCATTCATAATGGCTTTTGTTTAAGGGACACATATTACATTAGATATTATAGTGGTCATAGTGGTGAAAGGGAAGAGAAATAATTAATATATAGTGCAATGAAGAGGAATATCTAATAATAAGTTTATTATAATTAGTGATTTCAAAGATAGCCCTCCAAGATTTAGTATATAGGGTTTTTTAAATGTCCAGTGTTTTGCAACTCTTAAAAATATTGAAAAAATTTATCCATAAATTTGAGATAAATAATTTATTTGTATAATGTAGCATTCAAAATTTTCTAATCTAAGATTATTTAAAAAAATATATAAATTAATTATTTTTTACTACTAATTAAAAATACTACTAATCCATATGACTTTTTTGGTTTATTAAAGAATAATACTATTAATCCATAGGAATTTTAATAGGGATTTTTGCTAGTAAACAAACTATCTTTAAATTTTATTTTAACAATTTTACTATATCACAAAAAAATACTAATTCTATTTGCTTATTCATAATTATGCAAATTCATTCTCATTATTGGAGATGTCATTGAGATGTTGTGTAGATAATGTTTCAGAGAACGTCCATGGCTTGGGCCGCTATATAGAGATTCAACTATTAAATTTACACATTAACTTTGTGCATTTTCTGTGCACTTTCATGAAAGAAATTCACGTATTTTCTTATTTTACCAACAATTTTTTAACATTTTTTTTTTAGAATCATTTTATCTTTTTTAAATTTAATTTCTTTTAAATTTTACTTTTTGGAACATTCCAAAATGCAATTAGAATTATCCTTTCTAAATTTAGGTGTTAAGTTTTTGTGTTTCAAAAATCTAATTAATACTTCTTAATAAAAGGATTGTGTTTAGAGCTTATATATATATTCAAGAATATAAATTATTTTCTTCTTTCTAAATATTGCTAGTCTTTTTGTTTCTTTAAAATTTCAATAATGTAATTAATATTTGCTAAATTTAACATTTAGATGGCTATTTTTGCTTTTTTGCACTTTCAAGAATGTGAAGCAATTGTAGAAAATAAGAAAACAATTTTCAAATTTAAATACCTAGTCTTAAAAAGCTAATATAATTGGTGTCTTATAAAAAAATTCCATAAATAGTCTCCAACAAAAACATTATATCAACATCACACTCTAAAGCTCATAAATAATAAAAATTCATTTCAAACATTATGTTTCCACCCATCATAGTTATATTCTTTATTGCTTAGCCTCCTTCCAAAGCCTTGCGGACTGGTCTCGCTGCTTAAAAAAATAAATGAAATAAAAATAAATGAAATATTAAACAACCGTACCTGTAATACGTGAAAATTGTACTTGTAATACGTGAAGATTGTCTTATTGGAAAGCTTGTCAAACTTGTCACTTGTGAAAGACGAATCACATGGAAGAATTTAGTGTGCACATGATTAGTGGTGACATGTCAAAGGATTTATATCACGGGAGAAGCCTTACCAGTATTGTAACAAGTCAAAAAATTTATACAACACGTTATACCAACATCTTTGGTTCATTATATTGTAACAAGTCAAAGGATTAAACCCAGATGCTTAATTAATCGGTGCGTGTGACACTTACAATTAATGTGACTAGTGGGTGCTTGAGTTCATCCAACATTCAAACGAATTTATGCCAATTAATCCTCATTGAACCTTCAAACGAATTTATGCCAAGTAGTTGGCGCTTGTAGTTTGTTATAAACTCTGACAAAAAAAAGGTATATTCTTCTCTAACAATGCCCGGTTCGTTTAATGTTTATTGAACCTTCAAACGAATTTATGCCTCGTGTGGTTTGTTATAAACTCTGACAATGCCCGGTTCGTTTGCGTTCGTTATAGGTCAAGTTTGTTATAATTTATGCCTAGTGTTCATGGAACCTTCAAAGGGATTTATGCTCAGTAGTGGGGCGTGTAGTTTGTTATAAACTCTGATAAGAAAGCGATATATTACAGTCTGCCAATGTACGGTACGGTTCGCGTTCGTTATATCGTTATATTATTTAACAAAAATAGCATATTGCACTCTAGTATGTATGGGCGCGTGTACAACAGAAACATCATCATGAAGTTTATTACACTCCAGTATTTATGGGTGAGTGTGCAACAGAAACGTGATCATGGAGTTTGTTATATTAAAAAAAACAATCTATCACTCTGATAATCACACTTGATAATGGCGTGATATATTATGGAAATTATGAAAATTGGGAGTCGATGGAAACGTTTAAAGGGTGTGGGAAGTAACGGAAACCAAAAAAGACATGGGAAGTATATATATCCGGGGCAACCTTTATCATCATCATGAAGTTTATTACAGTCCAGTATTTATCTGTGAGTGTACAACAGAAACGTGATCATGGAGTTTGTTATGTTCAAAAAAAACAATCTATCACTCTGATAATGACACTTGATAATGGCGTGATATATTATGGAAATTATGAAAATTGGGAGTCGATGGAAACGTTTAAAAGGTGTGGGCAGTAACGGAAACCAAAACAGACATGGGAAGTATATATATCCGGGCAACCCTTATCTCCATTGTAGGTTCTTAGCATCCGCTTAAGTGGCCCGATCTCCGTTTACATAGACTAACGTCATAAATTATTTGTGGTCGGAAACTTTCACCGCCGGAAACCCTGCCAGTAACTTTCACGTGGTACGGGAACAAGAAGGTAGCAGGCACGACTCTATAGAGTCAGTTAGATAGTTTATAGAAATCAAGGACATCTATGACAAATGTTCATCGAGAAACATAAACTATGGTCATCTCCCAACGTTTCATTTTCAAATTCAAAAGTTTTATGTGGACCACAATGTAGTTGCTTCCTACCGCTTCTAAAATAATTGAAATGCATAAGCATGAGCCAACCTTTGCAACTCCACGAAGATACTTGGGGTAAGGAAAGTGTAGAGTTTCATTTTTTTTCAATTTAATTACTATCCAGTCCACTGATTTACACATATATTGGAATGATTGATTTGGAATGATTGATTTATGTAAGGGGAATTAGAATTTTATTTTTATAATCTTATTTTTTATAATCTGTGTTTTTTTAAATTATATGCAAGTCTTATTATTGCAAAGAGTAGACAATTATTCTAGTATAAAATTGTCTTTAAATGTTGAGAATGAAGTAACTAAGCTGTTTCAAGGGTTTTGGAATAAGATCTCATCAAGAAAGGTTATTGTTCATTATCTTGGTTTTTATGGTTCCACCTTTTCTCATATTACTTTAACAATTTTACTAATATCCACAAACATTGCCCATAAAGTAATTGTATAGATTTTAATTTGTCGGTGTATCTCTAAACTTCTTGATTGTATCATTTAACACGAAAGAAATGCCCAACAAATGTGGTAGCACAAAAATTTTTACCATTTCACTAAAACAAAATTTTTCATGGAGGAAATGACCAACAAATGTGGAAACATCAATCTTCTTGACCATTTCACTATACCAAATATTCCATAGAAGCAACTGCCAACAAATGTGGAAAAATCATTTTTCTTGACCATTTCAAGAAGGTGCATTTAAATGTCCCAAAGTTGACATAATTTTGGTGTGATTTGAGAAAAGGTTGGTGTGGTTAGGTTGTATTGTAGTTGGTACTCTTTTGAATAGTCACATTTAGTCTATCTACATATCTTCAATGTATTCAATTACATTTTACTTTGAAGTAGCTAGTGGATTTCAAAAGATCTCTTGTAAAAGCAATTTTGATTATAACAGAAAACATGAGTACCATGAAAATTATTAAAAAAACTTATCTTCAAAAAAATAGTAAAAAGAATAGTCTCTTATAAATATCTTTTTAAAAATTATTTGAGTAATGAAGAGATATTATTACATAACTTTAAAAAAAAATTAAAGGTTAAACCAATATTTTTTATACTTTTAAGCTTTTTATGATTTATGGCGAGAGTTTGATAGCCATTATTTATTGCTAATCATTATCATGGTCATTTGAGCTTCTATATTCTGCATGCAATGCAATATTTAATATGTATTCTAAGTCTCTTATGTGAAGTTTTTAAATTAATCTTTTATCCTATGTGTATTGAGCCAGTATAATTGTGAATCTTTTCATATATATTTGGTTACTTTCTAATGTTTTTTACTCACTTTGAATTATATTAATGTTTTGAAAAAGATGCTAAAAATAATTGGGTGTTTTTATTTCATTTTTCTTAGAGATTTTAAAAATAAATATAGGTTTTTATTTTTTATGGAAAAATGTTAATTGTCACCCATAATTCACCCAAAATAGCTTTCATCCTCATTCTTCCCATGAGGTTTGAACCTAAACTAGCCAATACTACATCACATACTAACCAATGAAACTACACTTCAAAAGTATATCAAATATCACCATTAATATGTATAACAATACTCCATAAACTAATAAAATATGCTTTCTTCAATGCATGATACATAAATATTTCATATTTTATATATTTATTATATTATAAATATTTTATTTTTAAGTTATTTTTATTAATTTTAAAAGTTCTTTGAACATTATATTATATTTAATTTAAATGAAAATTATTTTTGAAATATTATTTAAATTTTAAAAGTTATATAAATTTTAATATATTTAAAATTTTAATTTGCATTTTTATTAAGAAGGTTGAGAATTTTGTTTTATTTATAATGTTATATAAATATTATGGTTTATCTTTTAGACATTTTTATTCTAAAAATCTTGAAAGAATAAATAAATATATATATATATATATATATAGTAATATTATATATTATATATATATATATACTAAAAGTTTAATATAATATTATATTATTAGTTTAAAAAATAATTTTTAATTTTAAATTAGTTCTATTGTTCCTAATAATTAATGTTTTATTTGCAATTTTAAAATTTAATTTTATAAATTAAAATTTTAATGTTGATTCAATATAAATAAATATTAACTATTATTATTATTATATGGGTATTTTTTATGTAACTAATATTTATATTAAATATGATTTTATATTCTATAAATATATTGATGCTTAAAATTTATGATTATGGTATTTATTCATTTTGAAAATTTATTATTATTTTAATTTATATTATTATTAAAATACTCGTTTATAGTTTAAAAAAATTGAATAAATTGTGGATATGTGTGCTTATTTTGGAATTGAGTTTCTTGCATTTTAATTTAGTTATCAATAATTATTAAGTGGATAGTAGAATATTTAACCTGTTCTAAATATTTTAGAATATTTATAGTAGTATACACAAATTAAAAATTGAGATTTATCTTGAAAGTAGTTGTGTCATTTTTCCATTTTAACTAATTTGATTATTATTATTTTAAATGGAATATGACCAAGTGATATATGAAGTGAATGATGGTTTTTTTGCGTATGTAGAATTGATAAGCCATGATATTGACCCATGGTATTGTAAAAAGACCTATCTATAGAGTAGGAATACCCATGGCAAAGTGAGATTAAATCTGTGTGGTTAAGAATATTTTTCCATATTATTTTAAATGTATATATATTTAGCTTATACATTACTTCTTTTTACTATTTATGAGCGAGACGATATAAATGAAATAGTTGGTCAAGTAAGCATCAATTCATAATAAGCATCTAACTAACTAACCTATAACTTTATTTTAACTTAAATCGTTATAAGTTTATATCCATAATAAGCATCAAAATAATTACTACATCATATATCTTGAGTTGCTAAAATTTAAAAAA
>APFE030220161.1:0-12229 GCA_000404065.3 Pinus taeda
TTTTCATCTGAATAAAGCTATTCTTGTTTGCTTCCATATTCTTCTGTACTTGTTTATATATGCTTGTATATGGTTAATGCACATCTGATCCTGCATTATTTATGAAGTTAGATCCTTGTTTCTTTCATAGTAGTATGTTGCTGTAATTCTACAGGTCCTTTTGAAGCTGAGCAGGCAAAGAGCAAGCGGCAGAACTCTATCAAGAAGGAGAGGAAATCGAGTGCAAGACTCAGGTTGGCCCTCTTGGTTCTCCTCTCATCTATTTTCATAAAAGGAGTCATTAGTAGACTTTGATTGTTTGTTTCTAAGATAGCCACCCATCTTAGTGGGAATAGTAGCATTTGTGTGGACACTATTCCCATATAACACCTTGGATATCCTAAATTACAAATATACAATAGATTCAATATCGAGCTCCTCCAAAGTGAAAAAATAGTGTGCAGTTTGTTTAAAAAATTTGCATATGTTTGGCTTGAAATATTAGTTTGAAGTGATTCAAAGGGAATAGTGAAGAATAATTATCATTAATTGATGCGTTGAAGAAAGAAAATGCAAGAACATAGTAAGCAGCCTGAAATATCTACCATGACTCATGAAGAAGGCGAATAAATGCAACATGATATATCAAAATTACGAGATCAAGTGCAACAGTTTTCACTCTCACAAAAAGTAAATAAAAGCTAAGATGGATGGTTTAAAGAGAGGCATGGAAGCTAATATTAATGGTGTGAAAGCTAATATGGATGGAATGGAAGCTAATATGAATGGCATGGAAGCTAAGATGGATGGCATGGAAGCTAGGATGGATGGTATAGACGAAACACTTAAATGCAACATGGAAGATTTGAATATAGATTTGACAAAGTTGCAACAAGAAATGCTTACTAATGGAAAAAGGGTAGTAAAGGAAACTCGTGGTGAGAACAAGAGAATGTTTAACATGATTTAATAGACTCTAACATTGCATTGAACAACGACCATGTTCCAAAGACTGAGGAAGTTTGATGGTAAGGATCTCGTAACATGGACACTACATATGGAGAAATATTTCAATCGCCATAATGTGAAAAAGACACAAAAGGTATACATTGGAACTTTATATTTGGAACCAAATCAATTTATATTGTATTGATGTCTTTTCTCTTGTAAACAAAGTATTACTTGGGCAATTTTTATGGAAGAAATGATAGCACATTCTGAAGATACAAAAACAACACCTTTTTTAGCCAATTGATAAATCTCAAACAAAAGGGTTCAATGATGGATCACATTGAAGACTTCCAAAAATTGAATATAAAGGTAAAAGATATTCCAGGGGAGCATAGGATTGAAGTGTTTATAGGGACTTTAAAGGATAACATCCAGCATGAGGTTTGTCTTTGGGAACCTGATTCATTGGAGAAGGCATCCAGGCTTGAAAGAAAAATGGAAGGAAAAATTATGGCAAAAAGGAATCCTAGCACTCAAAACTATAAAGATGGAAGTTTTGGTTCCCCTATCCTTCCACAAACTACAGGGTTGACTCCACAACAATTGGAAGAAAAAAGAGCAAACAAAATGTGTTACAATTGTGATATAAAGTACACTAAAGGTCATAAGTGCGCTGAGAAGAAAATTATTTTACACAGATTGTGAAGAGGAAGAAAAGGAACAAGAAACATTAAAAGAAGAGGATATACACCAGGAAGGAACCCTAGAGAAACAAGAAATGAATCTGACCATATCTTTTAATCCATTGGCCATAATTACCACTCAAACTATCAAGATAAAAGGAAATATCAAGAAGAAAAAGGTAATAGTGTTGATTGATTTTGGGAGTACCCATAATTTTATTAATTGTAAGATAGCCAAGGAATTGAAATTCTTCCTATATCTAGCACCAAAGTGTCAAGTGATGGTTGGAAGTGGAGGAAGCAGAAATTGTTGTTGAAAGTGCCATAATATCAAGCTATCCATGGGAGAATATGTATTGAATAGCCCAATGTTTTTCATTACAATGGGTGGTGTTGATGTTGTACTAGGAGTCCAATGGCTACAATATTTGGGTACGATAGATTTTAATTTTCAAGAAATTTTCTTAGGGAACAACTGGAAGGAAAGGAAGTTCAACTAAGGGGTATCACAAGGAAACCGGGAAATATAATAAACTCTAACGGATTGATAAAGATTCTAAATAAAGAACAATAAGGCGTAATTTCACAATTAAAGCTTCTAAATAAATAAAATAATCTATCTCTTGAGATCTCTAAAAAGTCTTGGACACTCATTCCAAGGTATTTTAGACTCCCAAAGGCCTCCCACCTATTCATGATCATGATCATGCTATTCATTTGATTCCAGGAAGTGTTCCTCCAAACATTAGGCCTTAAATTTATCCCTATGCCGAAAAGAGTGAAATTGAACATATGGTAACATAAATGCTAGAGGCTGGTACAACTTAAGCTAGTCAAAGTTCTTTCTCTGCTCCAGTAGTATTTGTACACAAGAAGGATGGATCATGGTGCATGTGTCTAGATTATAGGGAGCTCAACAAGTTCACTATTAAAGATAAATTTCCCATTCTTGTCATTGGTGAATTATTTGATGAATTGCATGGATCAATTTACTTCACCAAGTTGGATCTTTGTTCATGATATCATCACTTCAGAACTAAGACTGAAGACATTCGAAAAATAATATTTAGAACTGACAAGGGTCATTATGAATTTTTGGTCATGCCTTTTGGCCTTACCAATGCACCTTCTACATTTCAAGGTTTGATTTCCATTTTCAAACCCTTCTTTAGAAAATTTGTCTTAGTATTTTGTAATGATATACTAATCTTGAGAAAGTCTTAGAAGAATCATGTTCAACATGTTGACAGGGTGCTCAAACTATTGGAGGAGAAACAATTATATTCAAAAATATCCAAATCTTTCTTT
Organism: Pinus taeda; assembly: GCA_000404065.3. Lineage (NCBI taxonomy): Eukaryota > Viridiplantae > Streptophyta > Pinopsida > Pinales > Pinaceae > Pinus > Pinus taeda. The sequence continues at coordinate 2,922 of APFE030220161.1, forward strand.
AGAGTATAAGAGGTGGAATATCTGTCATATTGTATCTCATGAAGGTGTTAATGTAGACCCTAGAAAAATTAAAGTCATTAAGGAATGGAAAATCCCCACATCCATAAAGCATCTGCGAGGAGTTCTCAGGTTGACAGGGTATTATCGCAAGATTTTTAAGAATTATGGGAGAATAGCAGCACCTCTAAAAAAATTATTAAAGAAATATGCATTTTCATGGACTCTAGAAGCAACGAAGGCCTTTGAACATCTTAAAGAGGCAATGTGCCAAGCACCTATCTTAGCTACATCAGACTTCACAAAGACCTATATTATGAAATGCGATGCCTCGGGAAATGGAATTGGTGTTTTTTCAATGCAATAAGAAAGACCTATTGCTTTCAAAAGTCGTCCAATCAAAGGAAAGTATTTACACAAAGCTAGTTATGAGAAGGAAATGCTGGCAATACTAAATACACTTATGAAATGGTGATGCTACTTAAAGGGAATACACTTCAAGGTAAAAAAATATCATGATAGACATAAATACTTTTTAGAACAAACATTATCTTCAGAAGAGCGGAAAAAATGGGTCATAATGATGTTGGGTTATGACTTTGAAATCATCTACAAAAAAGGTAAGAAAAATGTTGTGGCAGATGCACTCTCAAGAAAGCATGAGGATGTGGACGCATTTCTTTGCACCATTTCTATTATCCAACTAGATTGGATAAATGAAGAAAGGGATGAATGGAAGAATGGTGAAGAAGTGTGGGCCCTCATTCAAAATTTATAATAAAATCCTAATACATCTGATACATTTAGCTAGGAAAATGATTCGTTATGGTACAAATATCGCTTATACCTATGTAAGAATTCCCAACTCAAACGAAATATTCTTATGGAATTTCACACCTCTCCCTTAGGATGACACTCACAATTTTTAAAAGCTTACCACAGGGTTAAGAAGGATTTTTTTTGGGATGGCCTTAAATTTTATATTCAAAAGTTTGTGGTGGAATGTTTGGTTTGAGAACAAAATAAAGTTGAAACAATTAAGGCCCCAGGTCTACTACAACCTTTATCCATTCCAAGTCAACGTTGGGTGGAGGTTTCAATGGATTTTATTACAGGTTTACCCAAGTCTAAAGGAAATAATGTCATCATGGTGGCAGTTGACAGACTTACCAAGTACGCACACTTTTGTTCATTATCTCTTCCATTTAAACCAATATAGTTTCTACTGCATTTATGGAAACAATTCAAAAGCTACATGGAAACCCAAATATTATTGTAAGTGACAGAGATCCCATTTTAATTGGAAATTTTTGGACATAATTGTTTTCTTATCTTGATACTCAATTAGCTCATAACTCATCTTATCATCCTCAATCTGATGGGAAAATTGAGACAGTAAACAAATGTTTGGAAAGATATCTTCGTTGCTTTGTATCTGATAAACAGCCACAACAACTCAAATGGTTACCTCTGGCTGAATGGTGGTATAACACTTCCTCCATATTGCAGCAAAAATGACCCCGTTTATGGAACTTTATGGATATCATCCATCATCCATCACACCATATTTAAGAGAAAATTCTAAGGTTCAAGTAGTGGAATATCACATTGAGTGTCAACAACAAGTTCTCCAACTCTTAAAGGATAACCTCACTTTGGGACATAATAGAATGAAACAATAGGCATATCAACATCACAACGAAATAAGTTTTGATGTAGGTGATTGGGTATTTCTATAGCTACAACCATATAAAAAAGTGTCCCTCAAGCAAGCTATGAAGGATAATAAATTATCACCAAAGTATTATGGTTCATACAAGGTGTTGTAAAATATTGGTACTACGGTATACAAATTGGAGCTTCTTGTAGCTTCTTGAGTGCACCCAGTTTTCCATGTTTCATGCTTAAAGAACGTTATAGCTGACAATCTCCCAGTTCAAACAATATTTCCAGAACTTGATGAGGAAGGAAAAGTCATATTAGAACCTGAAGTAGTCACAGAAACAAGAACTCGATAGCTACACAATTGATCAATTTCAGAGTATCTCATCAAGCAGATGAACTTACTCACTAAAGATTCCACATGGGAGGATGAGAATTTTATAGACAAGCATCCAAAACTACTCAAGCGTTGAGGAAAACACTTTTTTGAAGGAGAGGGGCATGTTAGGTCCCTATAATACTATTGATTCCGCATTACTATTGTCATTTTATCCCTTATTGTTATTGTTGTGCCCCTATTGTTATTATTGTGTCTCATAGAAGCCAATTATTGTTATTGTTGTTCCCTTATATTATTATTTGTATGTCGGCTTTGATTATATTATGACCCCTTAGACTCCTATATATAGAGAGGAGGTTTTGTCATTTTTATCATCCAAGAATTGTTCATTTGTGTAATGTAAAGGATGTTTCCAACTCAAAGAGGTTGATTTGAAGTCGTAGATATATCTTTTATTTTAGTTTGTGAGCTAGTTGCATAACAAAGTGTTGAATTTGTGGAAGGTCAATGCATTTGCTGCGCTACTCCCTTATTTAGCATAAACGAAGTTGAAAGCACAACGAGTTAATGGTTTCCAATATTCTGATCATGCCATGTACTTCTTGATGTTCCCAACAAGTAAAAAATACTCCTAATTCACCATACACTGATTGGAAAAACACTTACCTAAATTGTATAGTTCCACCCATAAAAATCATCATCTACAACAGAAATGCCACACCTGAGTGCATCAAATTTCTACATGCATATATTTGATTAAATGTGGGGGTCTCTAGCTAAGAAACATGATTTTTTGATGATATTGATAGTCTTAACAACCTCCTTGAACCTCCATTCATAAGAAACAATACAAAAAACCTAGATCTTTTGCTAAAACTTAATGCTTGTAATAGTAGCACAAAAAGTGTGCTGCATTATTGTGTCACTTTCCTCCTTTATCAAAAAATTCCAAAATATAGGGGATATAACTGATATAGGTTTATTTACTTCAAACGAAAAGGGAAAAATAAAAACTAATATTGAATACCTGTTCAAACATACACCTTTGGTACCTTAGCCAACAAATCTAGATTTCCTCGTTCTTCTTTCTAATTTTCCTACAATTCCTCCTGCAAGTATTGTCCTATAGCCCTCAGCTCTTTCTTCAAGCCAATGTTTTGCCTAAAAATATTCTTGAGTTTTCTATGTAAGGGAAAATTTCTCTTAAACATATACTTCACCTCAAACAATGTTGGCTCACAGATGTTCAAGTGGTCATGTATCTTCGGTCTGGCCCTTTTATCCTATTTTTTAAGCTTATTGATTTCATTTTATTTTTTCTTCAACTACTCTCTCAACCTATGGAAATTGTGATGCCCTTCATCCAACTCAACCTTCTTCTCTTCTTGCAATGGCTCTTCTTTCTTTAGTTGTAACTTCTTGTATCAGGCCCTAGTTACACGAATTCTTGCTGATAACGTCTTAAGCTTTGGAATGTTCTCGGTTACTACCTTTTATTTACCCTTTCACATAGTGGAAGATGGATTTGTCTTCATCATTGTTTCTACTTCATCGGTCTTAGGTGTCTTCTCCAAAATTTTCCTCTTTAATTCATTGTTATCATGTTGTAGCTGAGAAATGACTAAATGGGACATTTTCAATTCTTCCTGCAGTTGTATAATTTCCTTATCCTTATCATCTGAAACAAAATCCTCTAGTATTGTATATAGAACTTTAGTTGGCTTGTCACATGTTTTCTCAATGGGAAATCTCTTCGCAAAAACTCTTGTGAGTAGTTTCTTAGGAGCCTCCACCACCTAAGGAGAAAAATGAAGTTTTTCACCCTTTTTCTTGTCTGATGGATCAACTGAAGAGGGTGGCCATTTTATTGACCTCTCCACTTCTCGTTGAAAATCCTTTTCCATAGATGAAGGTGTGTCCTTTTTACGCCAAGGGCTAGTTGGAAATTGAATCGTCAACTTGGATGAATCCAAGAATGCTTTCCATGGCTAATTTTTATTTTTTAGCTCCTCCCCTACTAACAACTTGGTCAAAGAAAAATGAAAGAGACTAAGCTCTACTTGACTTTTATTACACTAAACCTTATCTTCCATCTTAATAATGATTCTGAACAAGTAGAAAGGAAGACTCAGAGGGCTTTTACTTGTGAAACACATAAACAACCTGAAATGATAGTGATAAACTCTCCCAAATATGCCTTCACAAGTGAAATAACTTTGGATTACCTTGAGTACTTTGCTATAGGGTTCAAGAAGATATTCCCTTGGAACAATAGCTCCATATTCCTTGTTTTTGTAATTTAGCTTTAAGAAATCCTTGTAGTTGACTATGTCTAAAGGCATGTCCTTGAACCATTGACATTGGAAAATTCAGTTCTCTAACCTTAAAATATATCGTAGTGAAGTTCAAAGCAAACTATTTGGTGAGTTGAAAACTATAACCATGTATGTTCTCACAAAAATGAATGCAACTAGTTTGTTCAAGAGCAACACTAATTGTTGGATCTAAGATTATCAAGGCAATATCATGAGGGTCAAACTTGAATATGTCTCACCCTTTGTGCTTCTTTATGTCTAGTGTTTTCATGGCTAACAAAAAAATATGAAATCTAGGGTTTCTTAATGAAATAACAATGCTTAAAAATTTAGCACAATAATAGTGTGGCAGCTATGGAATTAGGGTTTTATATGATGACTTATGGAAAAAAATGAATGAAAATCCCTTTACTAATAAATTCACAACAAAACCCAACTCTCAGACCCAAATGCAAAAATTTGTTGTTTTTATCTACAACAGAATTTGAAATACATAGGCGCAACAAGAAAGTGAAGTGCATTCAAGTTTATGAGAGATGCGAGCTCTTCCAAGCATGCTTCTTGATTACTAAAATTGAAACTCACAACATAAAATGTGAATTATATTAGAAAAGAGAGTTTTGGAACTTGAGAGTGATCGTGGCACAAGAAAGCCTTCAATTTTGTAGAAATGCAGTGAATTCCTTTGGTTGTCTAGAATGTTTGAGGAGGAGGAATTGGTTCAATGGATATTTGAAAGTCAAGTACATGCATTTTTCACCTTTCATGCATTCCAAGTCTCCATTGTTTGCAATGATTGGTTTCAAATTCAAATGTGAAAGTGCAACGCAAACTATAAACACATCACTAAATTACAAAGGTAATGATATGATGACTCAACCTTATAACTCACTTGATATGACACCACTAAACTCAACTCAATGATGCCAACTCAAATCTATTATGACCTTCACTCATGATTAAATTGACACATTCCCATAAACTTTCTAAAATTAGACATTACGCAATTAATGGTTATTTCCATCATTATTTGAAAAGTTTTAAACATGACACTATTTAGACTTGAACAAATCATATGATTCCAAACTTCCCTTAAAATATGAATGAATTGATCTCTAAGAGATCATATAAAATCCCTACAAAATGACCAAAATAATAAAAGATGAACATGAATTTTGACAACTATAACATAGGACACTAACACCAGTGACGATAATGATGTCTTTGTAATAATTTTTTTGCCTAGAATGTTTTTCTTCCACATTTACCTTTTTACTCCTAATTATGAAAGTGTGCAAGAAAATAAAAATATAATTATGCTAAATATGTTAGATACATGACTGTTGAACCCCAGAATTTCTTCTTTTTCACACTCCTTTTCCCACCTTAATTCTTTCTTTTTTACCTTCATATATTACAATATGGGTATCAATTTACAAGGTTGAAGCATAACATGCAGATAATCATCATATATTTCATAAGTGTCATTTTTCTTTATTATTTGAATTAATATCTATCTAAGCTAATGAATTATAGTGATTCTCCAGATGACGAAAGTTTATGCAGCTAGATCCAAGGTTGGATAGGTTGCAAAGCACCCTCCGAGAAACAGGCACATCAATAGCTGGAAAATAATGAGGAAAATGATTCATTCCTATGTGCAGAAGCTAGATCACTGAAAAAGGCACATTATCAATCTGGTAAAAGGATAAGTGAAATAACATGGAAGGCACAGATCAAGCGAGTGAGACGCAATTTTTTTTTTCATGATTTGCTACATTATTAGCAAATCATAAATAAGATTGTGATATCTTATCTCTTAGGATAATTATAGCTAATGTCGATTAGCATAGGAATAAATGTCTGAAAACATTTATTGCATTGTTTTCTAAATATGCCTCTCGACATAGCTAAACATGACAATAATTGTATTTATGAAGTACTTTGTTTTGATGAAAAGACTTTGTTTCAACTCCTTTTCTTGTTGTGCATGCCAATGCATGCATAATTTTCATGAAAGCTTTATAATATTGTGTGCTTATTATAGGAGGGCCCGGTCGAGACAATAAAGATTTTGTTTATTTACAGTCAGTATTTCCACAGAAATTCCCTTTGGATTTTGTCAATTCATTCAAGTATTTAGGTTTTGATTTTTAGATATATATTTGAAACTTTTTTACTATTTATTTTATTGACCAGGAAAGGAGAGATCTCATATGCATATTGATAGAGCTTGATTCAAACTTGCAGTAGGATTTAAAGTTCCATATTGCAGTAGTTTTCGTATTTTTCATAGAAATATATTTATCAATATGATTTTAAGAGTGATTTTATTTAAGTACAAGTGTGGGTTGTGATTATTATTCAAGAATGTATAATTTCCATTTGAATCTAATCTTCAAGAGTGAATTTAATTTGAGAAAGTGTCTTTTATTTTCATTACAACAGGCGTGATTTTACTTTAAGAAATTGTGAGAGTGATTTTAATTCAAACAAGTGTGAGTGTGATCTTATAAAGAAAGTTTGAAGTTTCTTTTAAGTAGGATGAAGTTGTTATGCATAATTAATCTCATTTGTTATAAGAAATTTGTTTACTTATATAGCCATAAAGAAACATGTGGATCTTGAAAACTCAAATTGATTTAGGCATTTAATCAATGACAAATACTGCTAACACATATAGTGAATATACATTTCATCAATTTACTAGCCTTTGTTGATAAATTTATGTAATTAATTTGACATCAGTTAAATTACCAAACATTTTGGCATCCTTGCTAGGGAAGTGTATATAGTAGTGTTTTTCTTTTCCTTAAAAAAAAAATGGTATGCATAGAGAAAGAGATTCTACAGGTAGATTTGTAGGTAGAGGTAGAAGTTTGATTCCAACATTATCACTCACCCCATTACGACCTCATAGTGCCACACCATCAACCTAAATGCATATTCCATATACTACAGGCAAACAAAAACTTCCTGAGTTACTTTGATGTGAAATCGAACCCAGAAATTCACTAACTTCATCAACTAAAGTTGTAGTAATAGAAGAGTATCCTACATCCCCAATAGAAGGAGTAATTTTTCTATCTTCAATTGGAGAGAAACTTCTGGGACAAGATTTAGAAATCCATAGTGAAGAATAAGACGAAGAAATGTATTTTAACCTTCCATTGATAGAGGAACCAAAAGAACGAGAAGAACTAGAAGAGGAACTAGAAAATTGAATTTTGGAATCTTATATTAGTTCTAAAGAATCTAAAATGGTTGGAGAGGGGGGAGGAGAGGTACATAATGTGACTGGTGAAAAACCTAGGATTGGAGGAGGAAGAGGAGTAAATAGGGGAGGTGGAAGAGGTGGAGGAAGAGGAAGAGGAAGAGGAGGTGGTAGAGGAGATCGAGAACTCTTTGGATTTCCCATCCTCAATGAGGGTACCCCAACCACAATGAAAAATATCTCACCCTCCATCCTTACAAATTGTCATGGATTAAGGAGTGAAGATCCTGAAACATTTCTCTTTGAATTTGAAGTCTTGTGTAGATCTTATGACTACTTGCTTGACACTTAAAAGTTGAATTTGTTTCGAGCAACTCTTAAGGATGCAACATTAAAATGGTTCATGGGATTAGAAGCACATTTTATAATAACATGGGAGAAAATGAAAACAATATTATTAGATAAATATAAAGATTACTACATGCCCCATAATCTTAAGGATGAAGTCTTTAAAATGATGCAAAAATAAGATGAAAATATTGAAGAGTTCATTGAAGGATTTGCTGATAATGTTAAAAGGGATAAAATGCATAATGTAGATGAAGAAAATTTGGAATCTCTCTTATTAAAATCCATCAGATATGAGTGGATTGATCTTCTCAATTTGATGGGTAAGGGAGATATTTCTCAGTTAACATTTGGAGATAATTGTGAGTTATGTATACACATTTCAAGAGGCAAATAAAGAACTAGGAAAAATCCAACAGACCATGTCATGTTTAGGTTTAATAAATCTGCAGCTCGAACATTAAGAGGGGTTGAATTAGGAAATTTGCTTGACAATTTTAAAACTTTTATTTTGGGGATCCTTAGTGAAAAAATAGATACCCTTAAAGTACAAGATAAGAAAAAGGTTGCAAATGTTGCATTATCTATCTTTCATCCAAAATGTAGAAATATGCATGCTCTGGGAGAATTCCCTCTTATCTAAAAAAGGGTAGAAATCTATGTTATATGTGCATAAAATCATGATACAAGGGAATGACACTCAATACCAGGTCTTAAATCTATCGGTCAAGAGGAAGTAATACCAAATCAATTAGAACCCCTATATTTTATTGCTAAGAGACCATGGAAAAATTCACAAGGAAGTATCACCCAAGGTTTTAACACTCAAACATTTGCACAACCATAAAAATGAAATTGGACCAAATCCATGCCTTGGAAATATTGGCCTCAAGCCTAGGCATAAGGATGGAAAAATCCTTATGGTAGGTACCCTCAATATTCTCAATATCAACAACACTTTCCTCTTTTTCCACCACTATATTTTCCTCATCTCGTTCAACCAATGCAACCTCAAAATCTAGATCCATAACTTCCATTACAATTTTCTAAAATACCAAGTCAGCTGCCTCCTCAACCACTTCAAAACCTGAATAACAATAAAAATTCAAAACCTGTTTACAATATGGAAGGACAAAATTCCCAAACTTACATGATAACTCCATTATATATAAACAATGTCCAACCTAGATTTGGTAGAGTATTGGAAAGGAACTCACCATCAGTTGTTATTCAGAAATTTGAAAAAGAAAATCTCTATGAGGAAGAGAAATCTCTTCATCAAGAGGAAAAATCTTAAAAACAAACCACCACTACACATTATGGTGATATCCCAATAAACCCAGCTCCCATCATAGAACAACCTTCAGTTTCTATTCAAACACTATCTTTTCTTGAAAGATTGAAAACTAATAAAGGGGTAGAAAAACATATT
>APFE030220171.1:9106-26604 GCA_000404065.3 Pinus taeda
TGGCCGCGTTGGCTCAGGCCGTGGACTGTTTCCCTCTTTGAGGGTTTTAACCATGTCAAAATACTGGTGTATTGATCTATGATCTGTTTGTGAGCAGTGTCCTTTGGTGTTCTGTCTGAGGAACTTACCCTGTAAATTCCTACTTGGTATCAGAGCTATTTGAGGGTCGCGTCCATTGGTGATCCAAATATGAAGCCGGTACAATTGCATCCGACTGCCATCTCCTAGATTTGCTATTTCTGACTGCTTTCGGGCCGAGAGGACTGCTCTGTTATTTTAGGAGCATCTGTTCCAGTGAGGAACCCCTTTCGTTTCACGCAAAAAGGTTTCTGGTAGCCCTAGCTGCGTCATTTTTAAGATCTGGAGGTATGAAATGTTTATCTGTAGTTTACAGTTATTTTCTCTCTGTTTATTTCGGTTTCGGTTTATTTAGCTCTTTTTTATTACTGGATCTATACCTTTCATTTCTGCGTATGCTCTTTGCCCTGCGACTCTGTGCGATCTGGGCAAATCAGAAACATAAAGGAAGGATTTTTCTCATGTGTATGCTCTTTTCCCTACGCCTTAGTGTGATCTCGGAAAATCAGAAACATTGAGGAAAATATTTAGTTTCCGAGTAAAGCTAACTTTAAGCTGTAAGGCTTGTTTTTTTTGTATGTCCGTGTTGGGTTTTGTGTTTTTGTTTTGTAGGAAGAAAAAGAGCTTTCTCAAGCAAGCATGCAATGCATTATTGTTTCGGAGTTCTATGTCCATGGCATCAATATTTTATTTTATGTGCCCAATTATTTTTCCAAGTAAAAAAACTATTAAGCTTAAATAATAAAATGTATAATATTTCAAATTCTTTGAAAATCCATTTTACTAAAATACAGCTATATGGCCATCCATGACATGGTGGAATGATAGACACTCTATCCCACCTTTAGATTCAAATCCTCATGGTATGTTGGCACCATTGCACGTATCCCTCTCTCAACGAGCTCACAAGCTCACATTTGAACAATCATGGGTTGCAATCGCATAAACATTTCCCCAGAATCGATCCACGAGCCACTAGATCTCTCTCTAGAAGGCTTCCAATAGTTCATCTGTGTTTCTTCGTGGTCAAAACGAGTTCAGAAAAGGTAATTTTTCTGCAAGAGAGTGCTAAAATTGCATAGTGCCATTATTTTCTTGTCGCCGTCATGAATTCTCTACGCTCTGTCCTGATGAAATTATTTAGAGTCCTTGATTAGAAAAGTTGGCCATATTTTGACTTTCTGGAAATATTTCATTAAATAAGCTACCCTATTATCTAAACTAAACCTGACGAAAGAGGTTGTGCTCAAAACAATGTTTTAAGCAGCAATTTCACAAGGGTTCTTTCTGGTTTAGTTGTTATGAGCTTTCAATGGAAACGTTCAACTCTATTTTGGCTTATAGGCAAGATTTCATAAACTAACACTCTCTATAAATGGACTAGAGAAGGTTGTGCTCAAAATTTTGTTTAAAAACTGGCAGAGTTTGGGAAGAAGTTCTTTGAGTTAATGGATCGACATTCAGATGCATTTTGAGTGGTTTGATTGAATGATTTTTGTCTCAGCTCCGCACATTTCAAAGTTTTTGGAGAATGGGAATTGATAATTCTAGTATTTGATGGTGTTCTATTCAAATTACATAGAAGAAGATAGAAAGCTAGGGATTTTAGAGGCTAAGTGTACACAATGCCACAATCTTTATAGGTTTTCGTGAGATTTTTAAGACCGGCAAATAGGATAGAACATTAGGGATTTCACTAAGCCAAGAAAGCTAATGCTACATTCTTTACAAATTTACTTCAGAGTTTTGAGACTGAACATTTTTAATGTTCAAGTGGTTTGTAGATATCTTCAAGCAATTTTTATTTGCATGGAACCAAGAATTTGATACCTCAACATGAAATACTATGCTCCGATGGGTTTTCCCTTCCTGCTCAGCTTTGTGCAATGGAATACAATCTTTAATGCTCTTTAGTGTCTAGAGAAGTCAAAACTAATGGATCAGGAAGTGGGGGCTATTGGAACGGTTAGCGATCGAGGGAAACCATATCCTTCACAATATAACCATGTAGAGGAAAACTCATGGTACATTTTTGCAATTTTGGCCAGATTAGGCCATCCAAGCATGCCGTTAGAGATTTCAGAGTGAAGCTCTTTGTTTTCTTTAGTGCTGGCTGAAGGGGAGAATTTTTTGCCACATTTTGGGGTCATCTCTGACCATTATAGAAGGAGGTCTTGTAACCTGCTTCAAACTGCCAGTTTCTCTCTTTGAAAGTTTGTATTGAAAATCAGTGTCAGGTCGAAGGTTTACTCATATGAAGGATGCAGAAAATGAGACTCCTTTAGTGAGTCCATGAAAAAGGCCTGGCGAAGATTTGGTGCAAAATGATACCTCCAGTAGAGCCAACAAAGTTCCCAAATTATAGCCAACCTCACCAATTAAAATCTGCAAACAACCTGGAATCCTATCTTTAGGACGAGATTGTTTGGAGCACCTTGAAAACTCAAGTATGTTACTACTATGCTACCTTTCTATAGACTGGAATTATTTCTTTTATTGCTGTAATTTCCGTGATATAGTCCTGGTTCAAGCATTTGAAAGATAGACTTGATTTTTCATCTAGTTGATTATGAGACTCTGTACTCAAGTTCATAAGAAAAAAAATCCAAAATTTTTTAGTTAGTCAAGCATAAGTTCCTGAAAGTTAAATAGTAACTATCTCTATCCAATTACCCACTGTGTAGTCAGGCATATCACTGATTTTAGCAAGCCTTAGCATTTTCCTATCTACCTGGATAAGGAAGCAAAATACAAACGAAAAATTATCACTATTATCCTTGGTTGAACAGGATAGGTAAAAAGCACAGTTTCCTTAAATTAGTTTCATCTTTTACCCCTATAATAAGTTATCATGTGAGGTTTCTGAACTCTTCCCTAACACACATGAAAGTCACATGCAGTTTCTGCAATGGTATTGATAAATTGTAAGAAATTCTTGTACAAGAACATTCTTACAGTCCTTGCTTCTCAATGCCAAGCAAATGTTCCAATGAGAATTTTGTCTAGCCATCCAAAATAGTAAATACATAGCTCCTACTTCTTGCTTAGTCTTGTAGCTATTGTAGTATGATTAAGGAGAAAATATTTAACTGTGTCCTTAACATTAGCACTAAGATGTAACACACTAAATCCTGCCATAGTCACTCTAACTCTCCATTTTCATGTAACTTCATACCTCTCAATCCTTCTTCTCCCTCACAAGAAATTATGTTCACTGTGTCTTAGGCAAGGCATTTTTTTTCAACATTCATACGATTTCTGCTATCCCTTTTAAATGTAGCATCTAGAGACTCAAACATTGATGAGTAATGGTTTAATGCTTCCATGGACTGGGGGAAGAAAGGTGTAGTATTAGTGTTAACCTCTTGTTCTACTACTATGACTACTTTAGGGTTGAGAGATTTCATCATCCTCAGAAGTCGATAACATGGGTTCTTTGTAGACACACTTTCATCGAGCATGTGATGTAGTTGGAATGCAAAGTTGACTACTAAAACCTCATATGGATCTATCTTAAGTATCCATGGTTGGACATCTGATTCCACACCCATATAGTGGCTTATCCTTATGTTGGGATCTGATTGCACATTAAAACTCTCCTCCTAAATATGTGTGTATGGACGCAGTGGTTTATAAGGCATTACATGTGCCCAAAGTTTTGCCAATCTGGAGGTTCTCGGTATGATGCGATAGCATCCTCCTGCACTCTGTTATTAACATCATCAATGGTTTTAGTGATATGCCTTGTAAGCCCACTTTGGTTTGTGCTTGTTATTTATGGTGTCTATGATAATTACAGTTCTTAGGTCTTAGTCTTAGTCACTATCTTAGGCTGATTTTATTTATTAAGTTTTTTCAATCTGGAAGTTCTCGGTATGATGTGATGGCGTCCTCCCGAACTTTGTTATTAACATCATCAATGGTTTTAGTGTTATTCCTTGTAGGTCCTCTTTGGTTTGTGCATTCTATTTATGGTGTCTGTGGTAATTACAGTTCTTAGGTCTTACTCTTAGTCATTGTCTTGAGCTGATTTTATTTATTAAGTTTGAAAGTCGATGAATATAAAGATGAGCAATTGATAGGTTAAGTTTGTGAATATGAAAGAGTAATAGATATGTGCGTACCTGCAAGGCTGCATTAGCTTACATGCCATTTTTCACTGTAGTTTTCTTGGAATGTTGTTGAATGTGAACATGCCTTAAATGGATAAATGAATGTGTGTGTCCTGGGTGGATAAAGAAATGTTTGCCAAAATGTTGCATTTGTGGAAATAGCTCCCAGCACTTGATAACAACTCTTAAAATTGGGGGTTTGTTTATGTTAATAACAAGATGAATACAATGGTTTCTGAAGGAGTTATGAGGTGATGAATTCTATGGAAAAGTTGATAGTCATTCAACCAACGGTAGTTGAATAAATATTAATATAAATAACAGTAGAGAGGTGTGTTAATTTCCTTGACATTGTCTTGTCCTGAAAATGAACTGTTGATAGAAGGTTTAAATAATTACCAGAAGTGGATTTAATCACAGATAATCCAAAAGAACTTGATACCAAAACTGATGGTGCCACAATGAACTGTTATTGCAGTTGTGACTTACAACACTGGAAGTTATGAAAGAATGTGAATTTGTTACATAAACTACGACTATTGATATTTACAAGGGTCAATGAGAGAAGTATGGAATCAAATTTCACCCAAAATATTGAAATAGCCTTCTCAAAAGTGCACCAAAAAGAGAAAAACCCAAGTACAATTGTGCTAAAAAGTTAAAATGTATATGCAAGAGTGTGGGAAAATTCCAACCACAAGATGAGACGAGACAAATGAGAGCTCGAGTTGAAATCAAGTGAGGCATCCTCTTAAGAGGGGTTATTGGCCCACATAACAAGGGCACACACGGAAAGATGGTTATTGAGCCTACACAATCAGGGCATAAAACACAAGAAGGTTATTGAACCTACTTATCAAGTTTTCCTAGGTTGGAATTAACCACAAACCTAGTTTCAAATAAATGAAATTAAATATGGCCTTACCCATAATTACAGGTATGATACCTACAAATGATTTGGGGCCACAAGTACAGATGCACCAATAAATTTCAACCACAATCTTGTAAATGTCATTTTCCTTCACACCATGGATCTAATTTGTATTCTATATGAGAATTAACAAAGGAATGATGCTCTTTTTCCTCTTTTCCACTTTCCACAATATTTGTTTTCTTTGGTGAGTTTTCCATGTTCCAGATCCCACTTTGTTCCCACACATTCAAATTTTAGTTGCCTTGCTCTGCCACAATAATAATGCTTCAAATTCTTAGTTCTGGATTTGCTTATTCTTAGTTTTCAATTTTCTTTAAATCGAATCTTTACCTGTAAACTAAGATCATGTAAAATCAAAATTGTGTTTATAGATTTAGAAGTAAAGTTGAGTTTCTGCAAAGTTCTCAAATGAGAGGAAAAATTTTTAGGCTAAGCACAAACGTACCCTTTATTTTCCTCCCTTCCTATGAATTATAATTGATATCTAATATTTTTTAACTTCAGTTGATTCTCCGGAATTGATTCCTTTCCTCCATTTCCATTAAAATCATTATGTCATAAGTCAAAAGGGCATACCTTTATATGAAATTTTGCCAGCAAAGAGTCCAAAATTAAATTTGGACAATTAAATTTTCATGCAACCAAGCAACATTGCATTTTAACAATAGTCTTGGTTCAACATTTTTTGATAATGGTCTTGGTTCAGTACTTTCTTATGAGCCCTCTCCATTCCTTTAAGCAAGAGTGGTCTCCTTGGAAAAACAATAAATCCGACCATTTCAATTTGTTCATAATGTAATACCTGGTACCAGATATCTTTGGTTTATGCCTTCTAAAAGCTTGGATGCCTCATCAATTTTTCCCTTAGAGAACCATTGTTTTATAGAAAGGCCATATGTCAAAAAGTCAGTTTCACAACCTCTCCTAATTATTTTTTCTAATTTTAATGCTTTTTCCACTTCACTGGCCTGAAATAGAGCAAACATTACTTCTATGTATACTTTAATATGTGAAGATAATTTACAATCTATCACTTCCTCAAGAACTTTTGATGCCTAAATCTTTTTTCCTACCTTCCCAAGATGATGCATGCCATAGATAAAACTTGCATAACTCAAGGAACAACATGTTCTCTAAGCATTTTGTTCTGTATCTGGGCAACAACTTCAACTTTCTTTGATTTGCAGTAAGATTTCATGAGTGAAGAGTACAATGCATATGTGGGTGAGAGACCTTTTCTAATCGTTATCTCCAGTTGATTCACTATCTCGTCCACCATACCCAACTTGCATAGGCCTCCAATGAATGTCCTATAGAAAACTATATCAAGATTTAAAATTTTTCATCTCCATTAGATACTTCCTTACATGGTCCACTCTACCAGTGTTGCACAAAGCATTGATCAATGCATTCAAATGGATTGTCCACTCCGAGAAAGGATTGTCCCTTATTTTAATATATCACATGATAGATTGTATGTGACAAGCAGGTAGAAAAAATTTCTCGCAATTGACTAAGAAACGTCTTGTGAGCCATACATGAGATGGAAACCCTCATCAGAAGTATATGCTTGGCTCTTTTCCAAACAAATGAAGAGTCAATGAGGTTTTTTGTGATCACTTCTGGTATTGTATTGAGTTATCATTAGAAGCGATAATTGGATTCTCATCGAGTGAGTTGTTCTGCTTTCTCGATTTGAGAGGGTTTGTTTGGAGGGAAAAACAAAAGAGGACATACAAGAATAGTGAGGGGAAATATGCAGAGGAAGAGGATCGAGAACACTGCCAGTAGGCAGGCTATATTTTCCAAACGTAGGTGGATTGCTGAAGAAAGCCTCGGTGCTATGCATTGCAGAAGTTGAACTTGTGATTTTATCCCCAGCAGGAAAGCTCTATCAATTGTCTTTTAGTGCAAATCCTACTATTTTGATTCTAATAACCATGGTTGTGCAAACCTCATGAGATTCTTACTAATAACCCGGTGGTGCAAGCCCTAGTAAGATTCGTACTAGTAAGCTCAATGTTGAAAAACCTAGTGTAAAACCTCCATCAACAACATAATCAATACATGATGTCAAAAAAATGGAGAAGCATCCAAGGTTCTTAAGCAATGATGTAATGAATGAGGTGGAGAAGCATCCAAATTTATTGAGTGATGGTGTAATGAATGACGTAGCTGAAGTAATATATGTTAGCTATACGAGGAAACATGCAATGTCATCTTCCTCTCATTTTCATGGATATAACGTAATATAACTTTCCTATGTAGAAAACATGGCTTATATTATGCTTAACCAGGCATATAAAATACCACCTATCACCTTCATTGAAAAAACAATGGTGTCTCTGTTCATAAATATCAGTGATTAATTGTAGGAATGACTATTATTCTCTATCAAACAAAATAAAGGACTAAGTAATGAAGATCTTGGTCGACAACATAACTTATGATTATTAACTTCACATTAAAATTCACTTCATCTCCCCACCTTCAAGGAAATATTTATTATCCATCACCGTATTGATGTTGTGACTTGGTCCTTGAAAAACATTTAGCATGTTTGATTCATGGAAACCTTTGAGTTAGACAGTATATGTCATGCTAACTTGCAAGAGATTGGTGAGGTACACTGAGGTTTGCAGAGCCCGCCCTGCAGTTTGCCCTCATGAAAGCATAGAAGTAGATTATAACCAGTTTCTTAAGAAAACATGAATTCTTTATAGCCTTGACATCTCTGTGACTAACAAGGTATACAACTCCTGATTATTTAGCTTCACACAGAGATGAAAGATCATACTCAAGACTTGTATCTTCATCTATAGACATAACACCTGTGGGTAGTCCTAATGATGTGCTAGCTCTAGATAGATGCCTTGATGGGGCACCATATTGTGCGTGTCTCTGGTCTTCCATCAGGTGTGTTCTAAGGGAGTCAGCGAAACCATTTGAAGGTCCTACTCCTTTAGAATCGACTGATTCATCGTCTGAGTCTACATTGATACTCCCATTCTCAAGGGCAAGTTCTAAAGCCTCATTTCAAAGAAAATTATCAAGGATTTCAATAAGTAATTGTTCAAAGGCCTCATAATGTTCCTTGCGAATGTCTTTGTACCCATATCTAGCCACACATCGAAACATGTTATAGTCCCTTGGACAAATTCTCCTAAAGAGAAAAATCTCAACTTGTGGCACAATAGGAACTGGTACATACTTTATACAAACAAATACGATGATTGAATGTATTGCTGGAAGGCTTCTTAAAAATTTCCTAAAAACTGCAGGTACTCCACGAACAAGTTCATTATAAACTAACCCAATTCCTAGGACTTGGATTGTCCCAAGTTTGGATCCTAATTCTAACATCAAATCCATTGACACCTTTTTCCTCACTTCCCTTTGATAATTTAGAACACTTCCATAGTTCCAAATGTATATCACAAGAAGGAAACAAGTGGCAAAAACCATTTATCCAACCATTTTTCCCCACTTTCATCAAAGCTGCAGAAAAATAAGTCAGTTCAATTGATCCAACTAGAACAGGAAAGCCAATCACAAGGAACATATTTTTTTCCCATATAAGAACCATGACAAGAGTCACTAGGCTTGTAGTCACCATCATCATCCCCACCTCTGCAATGCCATATGCATTTTATATCTCGGTTGTGCTCCTAAAACAATCACATACCAAGACACACATTATCATTAGGAACCAGTTTATGACAAGAATGTAGATCTGACCCATGAACCGTCGGGATGTGTGAATTATTTTCAATCTAGGAAAGCATCCCAGGGCCATGGACATTTTAATAGATGAAATTTTTGCCGAGATCATTACCTAGCTTGCAATCATGGCAATAACAGTAGCTATCACGAAGACTGGCCAGATAAAACCATATGGAATTGAAGCATAGAATACCTTCTCCACCACAGAGGGATGCTTCATAAGATATGCAACTTGATCCATGTAAGCCAATAGTAGGCATGGGAATACTACACATGTGAAGGCTATCTGGATGGATCTTACTGAGAAGTGACCCAAATCAACAAACATAGTTTGAAATCCTGTTATGCAAAACATGCAACCTCCTAGGGACATCCATGCTTTGATAGTGTCCCTCTTGAACAAGTAATAGATATAAACCAGATTGAATGCCCTTAAAACTATCACATCATGTGAAATAATATTGTAAAGTCCAATAGAACCAACAGAGAAAAACCATATCACGAGTGCCAGAGCAAATGTCATGCCTACTTTGTTTGTACCAAACTATTTTATGTTGAACAAGATCACCAGGAATATGATTGAGACAATAACCATTATGTCTTCCGTAAAGCTAGATATTTCATATTGCAGGCCACTCACAGCGGACATGACTGATATTGCAGGTGTAAGTATGTAATCCCCAATTACCATGGAAGTACTCATGAGAACCAAGAGTAGCAGTAGGGTCTTCAATTTTGTACTTCTTTGAAGGCTTTCTTTCATTCTTAATGATCTTTCCAGTCCTGGGGTGGGCGACTTGAGCTTGAAACTAGAAAGTTTTTCATCAGATGGTTTCTAGTTGGGGAGTAGATTGACCTTTGCATATATGCAAATCAAAGAGTACAAGGAAAATGTCCCCCCTTCACCATTGCCATTGGCTTTGAGCACAATTGAACACATATTTAGGCAAAGGGATGAGGGCTATTGTGTACATCACTAAATCTAATGCACCCAAAACATCTTCCTTTCCTTTGGTACGAGCTTGGATGAATACACTAGTGAAAACATACAAGGGGTTGGTACCCATATCACCATAGACCACTCCAAGTGTTTGGAATGCCAAGGCGAGCATCTGTCCTACTGAATGGTCCTTATCATGGCCCTTGTGAACACCAGGCACCTCCATGGCCTCCACATCAAAGGAATCCTCTCTCTTGGTCTTCGGAATGAGCCCGCGTCTCATTTTGTTTCAAGTTTGATCATCGTCAACAAAACACCTTGGGAATTCCCCTTCCATTTCACTGCCATCAACCCACCTAGACTTTGATGATAGCAAAGACATTGAGCCCTCACTGATCCCATCCCTATCTTTCTCATCCATCCTAGACATTGATATGATAATGGGATTGACAATGAGAAGAATGATACACAAAAGAGCAATCAATAAAAACTTAGGAGAATCGCCACAACTGTTTATAAAAAAAGCACAAGTTTGTCATCCAGAGAAGCAATTTCTTCATTCAAAGACCACAATCCTCAATCTCATAATTTTATCATCCACAAAACAACTCCTGCATTCAAATCCCATAATCTAGCAAAAGAAAGAGCTCAATCTCTTCAATCCACATCGTAACATCACATCCCACATCCAGATTTCCATTGAAATCCTGAAAATCCTCATACACAAATGATTTTTTCCAATGATTTCTATGAATATGTTACCATCCTTCGATCAAAGCGGTTTTCTTATCTCATTAGAAAAATTCTCCGAGGTCACGTTAGTACCAATAAAATTATACAAAGCAATAACCCATAGTTATGAAACAAAATTGACACACTCAAATCTCAGTTGAAGCAATATATGTTATAAAGATGATAAGCTTGTGGAAGATGTTCATTGTAGTTTTGTTGGATTATTGAATATTAAATCACAAATAGTTTAAATTGATTTAGGTGATAATGGCTTCATTGTAGGCCATGTTAAAACATTAATACTAAGTCATAAATAAAATACTAACATTTTTTATATAGCATTAATTGTGTAACAATTTACAGTGTTAATTGTTTATCTATTTATAAATTAATAAAATATAAACTATTTATAAATTAATAAAATATAGGTGATGGCTTTAGGTACGGAAATAATCTGCAAATAAATTAGCTCCTCTACAAGTATGTTTATTTTTTAAGTTAGATTACAAACACAAAATTTAAAAGTATATAACTTTTAATTCTACAATTTTTTTATTTTTATTTTATTTTTTTATTTAATTTTTTTTAAGTTAGATTACATACAAAATTCAAAATATATAACATGTTTTATGAAATTTCCTACAATATTATTATGTATTATGATTTTTTTTTTTTTTTTTTTTTTTTTTTTTTTTTTTTTTTTTTTTTTTTTTTTTTTTTTTTTTTTTTTTTTTTTTTTTGATTCATTTTTTTCTATGTTCTCTCCATGTGATTTTTTCTCACTAGTTAACAAACATGGTATTAAAAACTCACAATGATGGGATAATGTGTTATATCATATCTCAAACTATTCCCTCGCCGTAAACACTCTTAAAATTATCATTTTCATGGTATTAAAAACTCACAATGATGGGATAGTGTGTGCTACCATATCTCAAACTATTCCCTCACTTTTTAGATGTAAACACTCTTAAAATTATCATTTTCAAATTGCCTATAAATATGAATTTTTTTATTACTATATGAATAAACCATTAAACTGTTATCAATAAGATATATGAAATAAAAATTCTGAATTTCTTTTTTATTATTATGTAAAGCCAAATTATGTTGAATTGTCAAAATTTAGACTTTAAAATTGTTAAGATTTCTTTATTATATAAAGCTAACCTCTCCTAACCCAAAACATCGCTTAAATCAATCTCCTTTATCATAAAATACTCTAAAAAATGAGATTTTATATTCTTTTCAACTTTAGTATTTTGTCAAATATTAAGGAATGTGAAACATAATATATATGTTAAAGAAGAAACATATTATATATCTTCCAGGAGAAACATATAATGGTAATGCAAAGTTTTAAAAGGTATGCGATCCTTGGGCTTATTGGATGGTATATCAAAATCTTCACGCCTTTTTATCAGATATGGGAGGGAAACATGTTAAAGATTTTTAATAAATATAAAATTTCCAAAATGATGCTAGTTATGTGTGATTATTTTTTCATTGTTTGTGATTATGAAAAATGAAACTCAATGCTTTTTCATTAGTACATACATATTTCATTATATAATTGCATATAGAAAAATCATTCGAGAATCGATAACAATAAAAGTGAAGAATTTATGATCCAATGTTATATTTAAGGGAGATGTTTAAGGATGTTGTTTGAATTTTGTTTTGCATTTTAAGACATTTGGAGGAAATATTAGGAAGGACTCTGAGAAAGGATTGTCCTTGATTTTCGAAAATGGAGTTGTTCCTTTCGATCCATATGCCCCAAGTGACAATCAAAGGGAGAGCTCATGTGTTTTTTGGATGTTCTCTTTATAGCCATTTTTTTACACATGTCCATAGAGTCCCCATGCCATTGATGTGAGTTACCAATATATTTCTGAATGTCAAGCCATACTCTGATAGTGAAGGGGAAATTTATGAAGAGATGTGGGATGTTCTCAAGCAAAGTGGGCATCTACTGGGCACTTCATTTTTAAGGAGAAACCACATGAATAATTTAGTTTTAGGCGGATATTTTGATTCTAGATCTTTGTAACCCACCAGGGAGGAGGTTAAGCCTGAGGTTGATGGGCTAAAGACAAATAACCAAACTTGGGATTGCATCTACTCGAGGGGGTGTTTGACCAGACTAGAGTGCCTTTAGAATTTGAGAGAGATACCAGATTATGACTAAGAGTTTCAATATATTTGTTCCATTCTTCATTTAGAACCCCTTCCGATAGTAGGTCAACAAATTGCCTCCAAGTTAGGCAACCCATCAGACCCATATGATTAGAGGCCTAATTTAAGAAGAAGATTCTTTGAGTGTGAAGGATCTTGGATGAGTTGATTAGAGAATATATGAGAATCCCCACAACCTATTCAGGGATCTTTCCCTACAAGAAGTTTTGTACCATCTCCAATTCACCATCTCAGAGCTTGTAGTATGACTGAAGCGTAATCTTTAAGAGCTTTCCAAACCAATGATCCAGAGGGTGGAAATCACTTGGGAGTATGAATCCAATCCATTGTTGAACAAGGGCAAATATATTTGTTTTCTATGACTTGCGGCCACAAACTGTAACTTGAATCAATTTCCAGACACCTTTTTTAGCAAGAGCCTTAGAGAACGAAATGAGATTTTTTAAGCCCAATCATCCCATTTGCTTGGGAATGACTATGGAAGACCACGTTGTAAGTGAAAATGGATGATGATCTTGTTCCCCCGCCCACAAGTATCTTAGACAGATTTGTTTAATTTTGTGTATTATTTCTAGAGGAACACAAGCAAGCAGTGACCAATAAACAAGAATTGTTTCTATTACCGCTTTGTAGAGTATCAACTGACCTACTCTGGAGAGCTACTTGTTGCACCAATGCCTAATTCAAAATTCTATTTTTGCAACAAAAACATTGCAGGGTAAAACAAATCTAGCGCACGATATATTTTTTTAAGAACAAACAAAAGCATTAAAGGGTAAAACAAGTCTAATGCACGCTAGATTTGTTTCTAGCACAAACAAAAACATTGCAGGGTAAAACAAATCTAGTGCACACTAGATTTGTTTCTAGCATAAATACAAGCATTGTAAGGTAAAACAAATCTAGCGTATGCTAGATTTGTTTTTAGAATAATCACAAGCATTGTAGGGTAAAAAAAATCTGACGTGGATTATATTTGTTTATAGAACAAAAAAAAACATTGTAGGGTAAAATAAATCTAGCATTTGCTAGATTTGTTTCTAGCACAAACACAAATATTGCAGGGTAAAACAAATATAGTGTTTGTTAAATTTGTTTCTATCACAAATGCAAGCATTGTAAGACAAAAGCCATCTAGCTCATGTTAGATTTCCTTGTAGCACAAACACAAGCATTGCAAGGTAAAATATATCTAGTGTGTGCTAGATTTCTTTCTAGCACAAAAACAAGCATTGCAAGGAAAACAAAACTAGCACATGTTAGATTTGTTTCTAGCACAAAAACAAGCACTATGAGGTAAAACAAACCTTGTGTGCACTAGATTTATTTCTAACACAATCACAATCATTGCAAAGGAAAAAAAAAATATAACATCCACTAGATTTCCTTTTAGCATAAACAAAAGCATTATAAGGTAAAATAAATCTAGGCATGTTAGGTTTGTTTCTAACATAAACACATGCATTATAAGGTAAAATAAACATAGTGTAATGCAAAACACACGGGCATTGCAGGGTAAAACAGACGCACAAACAAAAACATTCTAACAAATCTAGCCTGCACTAGATTTATTTTTAGCACAAAAACAAACATTTTAGGGTAAAACAAATCTAGTGCACACTAGATTTGTTGCTAGCACAAATACACACATTACAAGGTAAAATAAATCTGGTGTAAGGAAAAACACAAAAGCATTGTAGGGTAAAATAAAAACTTAAACATAAAGCTTTGTAGGATAAAAAAAATCTAGCACATGCTAGATTTGATTCTAGCACAAACAAGAACACTGCAAGGTGACATAATTCTAACACACAAACACACAAATCTAGCATGTTCTAAATTTGTTACTAGCACAAACACCAACATTCCAAAGTAAATAATCTAAATCATGCTAGATTTCCTTCTATCATAAACACATACATTGCAAGGAGAAACAAGCTCAACACGAGTTAGATTTGTTTCTAGCACAAACACAAAAGCATTGCAAGATAAATCAAATTTAGTGCACGCTATATTTATTTCTAGCACAAACACCAACATTGCAAAGTAAAACAAATCTAACACGCACTAAATTTCCTTCTAGCATAAACATATACATTGCGAGGTAAAACAAATATAGCTTGCACTAGATTTGTTTCTAACATAGACCTAGTCATTGTAAGGTAAAACAACTCTAGTGTAGGGAAAAACAGAAACAAAAGCATTGTTAGGTAAAAAAAAAAAAACAAAAACAAAACATTGCATGGTAAAACAAATCCAACACACATTATATTTGTTTCTAGCACAAACAAAAGCATTGTAGGGTAAAATAAATCTAGTGCATGCTATATTTGCTTCTATCACAAATAGAAGGATCGTAAGGTAAAAGGAATCTAGTGTAAGGCAAATGCAAAAGAATTGCAAGGTAAAACAAAAGCACAAACACAAGCATTGAAGGGTAAAATAAATATAGTATGTGCTAGATTTGTTTCTAGCACAAACACCAACATTGCAAAGAAAAACAAATCCAACATGCGCTAAATTTCCTATTAGCATAAACACATGTATTGCAAAGTAAAACAAATCGAGCATGCCACTAGATTTTCTTTTCGAACAAACACAAGAACAATGCATGCGTTATATTTGTTTCACCTTGTGTTTTTCTTTTGTTTCCACCGGAAGGAAATCTAGCATGCATTGGATTAGTTTTACATTGCACATGTTAGATTTATTTCATCTTGTAGTGTTGTTATTGGCAATATGCTTGTCTTTGATTTAGAAGGAAATCTACAATGTTTTGGATTTCTTTTGCTCTAAGGAAATCTACAATGTGTTGGGCTTCTTTTGCTCTATAATTTTGTTGCTAGCAATATGTTTGTGATAGAATTAAATTTAACACACATATTATAGGGACTATGCCATGTAGAAAATACATTCTTTGTCCAATGTTGGAGTTTATGAATAAATATATTATTGAAGTATGTTGGGTTTTTGCTTTCAATGC
The DNA here is from genome assembly GCA_000404065.3 of Pinus taeda. Classification (NCBI taxonomy): domain Eukaryota; kingdom Viridiplantae; phylum Streptophyta; class Pinopsida; order Pinales; family Pinaceae; genus Pinus; species Pinus taeda. The sequence goes on from APFE030220171.1 coordinate 24,808, forward strand.
ACAAATATGCAACTATAAAGTGACAAGCACAATTTTTTTAGCAACATGTATTGTTTTTCTTTCCTCTTTAATAAATAGCTACGGACTTCCAAAATCAATTTCACTAATTTCTAGATGCATAAGGTCACTTTTCCTTCATCAACAAACCCAACTGACAAAACTCAAATTTACACTTTTCGGGGACCTAGAGGTGTTTAACATCTCTATGTATTCATCCTAAATAGTACTTCCTCATATATGTAATGGTAGGAAGTCCTAACGTTGGAACTAATGTTTTGAAATGTAATTTCAAAACTTTCAAAATACAAATGAGAATTATCTAGTATATATGGTACTAGAACTTTATTTGGAAGAAAACTTCTAGAATGACTTCCAAATATCAAGTTTATACATCAAATATCCTTACTAAGTGAGATATATATACAATTTCTGTTTCACTTAGGACTTTTAAAAATCTTAAGTAGCATCAATTTTGGACATTCTTTGATGTTCTGAAGGACCATGTTGTAGTTCTCCAACAAGTTCTACAATTTTCTTAGGAGCATTATTTGTACACATACATCAATAATAAAAGTGTCATTTCCAAAGTTAAATAGGAACTTGGTGATTTGATATGAGTTAATATCTATCATTCTATAATGCTACATAGATATCTAATTGTTAGGACTTCACACACACAACACACATATGTAAAGTACATTTTTGTACCAAGCACTAAATGATAGGGAATAATGTTTCAATAAATACAAAATAGTTACCATAATATCTTAAATTATTTCATCCATATTACTTTTTTGAAAGTTGTGTTTTGGCTAAAATATAAAATCACACTTTACATGGTTTAGCCTTAATTACAAACTACAATTGATTTTTTACAAAATTCGTAAGAATTACAATGGAAAAAATAAATTTGACAAAAGGAGAATGTGTTGACCTCTTAATTAGTGGCCAAGTTATTGGGCTCGGAAGGGTTGAATCTACATAATTTGGAACTTTTTATACATGAGAAAGGGTTAATGTAGACTATGATACAATGTTGATAATTGATGTCACTCAACCACATTTGATTGTGGAGGACGCTGACGATGGGGACATTCATCAATGGGAGAACATGGGTTTGAGACCCAACATAGGTAAATCAAAGTCTTGAAGCATGTGTTAATTATTATCGAGAGTATACTAAATGTTTTGTTTGAGAAAATACTAAGCTTATTTACTTTGTTTTACAGGTGCAAATGGTTCTTCTACACTTTCTCTTGGAGGCAAGGTAGATCATTAGCAAGGTGGAGTGAGAGTGGGTGAGGGCTCCATATTCAATACAAATCTGGGGTATAAGGTGCATGGAAATATGGTAAATAAATGATGCATAATGGTTATAATTGAGAAGGTGTTAAAACATGATGCTTCTATACCACATCCAACAGTGTTTGAGCATACACTAGGGGGTGTATTGGAATCTTATCAGATTTAGCCAGAATCAGATTGGGAACCTCACTATCATGATCATGCCATAAATATTTCCCAAGATAGGGTTACCTTCATATGCACAAAGGTTTATCTTACACATGATTGCAAAGAAACAAGCATGTGCATTGCCAAAGGAATAATAGTTAATGTTCGTGAGGATGAAATGGTTAAGGGTGAAAGACCATGTGAAATGAAATTTTGTGTTTTTGTGGAAGAGATAGAAATTTCCAAATATGTAGGATTGGGGATATGTATAAATATTTGTAGATTAGATATTTGGTAAATTTCTATAAAATCTCTTCCAAAAAACACTAAATTGAGAATATGTAT
>APFE030220174.1:0-29716 GCA_000404065.3 Pinus taeda
GTAACAGGGACGGTGACAAATTACTGTGTAATAGTCAGATCAATGGGTTGTAATCCTCTCTTCTAATCTCTATATCAATAAAGCTATTCAAGTTTTCCTCCACAGTCTTGTATGTTTGCTAATATATGCATGTGTGTGGTCAATATATATCTGTTCCTATATTGCTTACGATTGTATATCTCTGTACTTTGAAGGTATTATGCTCCTTTGACTTTATAGGTATTCTTTGAAGCGGAGTGGTCAAGGGAGGAGTGACAAAGATCTGTCAAAGGGGAGAATGAACAAGCAGAGAACCAAGAGAAAGATCGAGGTTGGTATTCTTTGCTCCTCTCCTATCTACTTCTCGTAAAGGAAAGCGAAAGTAACTTTAATCTGTTTGTTTCTAAGATAGCTACCCGTCTTAGTGGGACTAGCAGCTCTGCATAGACACTAGATTTCCCGATAACAAAGCCCTCTTGTACTCATTGTGAGAAAGAAGGGCATGATGAGGAGAATTGCTAGAAATTGCATCCATAATTGAGGTCAAAGAGAAATGGAAGAAAAGAGAAGCATAATACTATCACTATCATGCAACAAGACCAAGAATTTGAATCAGAGGATGAGGAGAAGATAATAGATACAAGATTTGCAGGTGTTGGACCAATTGACTTGGGAACTGACTCAGGCGGTGAGATGAAGATTGAAACTCTTGGGATTGCAGAATATGGACATATTGACTTGGGTTCTGATTTAGGCAATGAGAAAAATATTTCAGTAAATGTTGCTCCAAATATGGAAAGAGCACCAAGGACCGAATGGCTCCAATAACTTGAGGAGATCAACCAAAACATTCAAGCGAAGAATGATGAACTAAGGAGACTCCTACAAGAGGCAGAGGAGGAGTAACAAAGGTTACAACATCAGTTACAAGCCAGGGAGGAGGCCTTGGCAAAGTTGCAACATAACAAGCCTGAGGTAAAAAGTGATTCTTCAATTTCATGTTCTTTTTATGATAACGATTTCACTGCTTTTGAGAAACATACTACAGGAATTGGATCAAATTTGTTGAACAAAATGGGTATCAAGGAAAGGGCCTCAACATTAATGGTGTTATACAATATTTTGTCACACTCCCAGTATCATATCTTGAAGTGTCACACTTGTGTCATTAATGTCACGTGTCGCAAAGTGATGAAATTCATCACAAACAATGTATTCACCATGAAACATGCTTGTGGTAATAAACAAAATATCCCTGAAGAAAAGGAAAAAAACTTGCCTTGAAAATAATTCTGAAGAACTTGTCAAAAACTCTTGTTTACAAGCCCAACACATTTTACATTACTAGTGTCTCGCGTTGATAACTTGTTGCATTATACATGCCTCGTGATGGCAGGGCAAATTTTAGAGGAAAACACACACTGATCCTCTTAAGGCAGATTTTCGCAAAATGAAGGAGAAGCTTCCATTACTAGAAAGCTCGATAATGACGACTCGGTTTTAGGTAGATGAAGATTGGAACGCGACCTCCCATTCTTGGCCCTAGATCCCCTTTCCATGGATCTCTCCCTTGAGATGTGGAATTCCTCCCTCTTTTCATGGATCCTCAACTCCCTCTCCTTCCCAATAAATAAACTGCCCACCATCCACTAATGGTTGGTTGCTATTCTAGTGTTGAATTATGCCCAAATGCTTCCCATTTGCAAAGGAGAAAAGGTGTTTGGAGGCTAAGGCTTGGACTTGGAATCTCACTTGAAGGTGGCTTCCAAAGTCAAGGCTTCATTGGTTATAATGTTCACTTTTTCATCTATTAATGATACAATATATGTTTTCTTTCCATAAATGTGTCAATTATTGTCCATTTATTGTAATGTTCCTTAATCTGTTACTAATTTGTATTAGAAAATTTTATGCTTTGCATTGTTTTGTTGTCTCCACTTGATATTTCTTGCAAGTACTCATCTACACCAACGAAGAGGAGATTGTGATCTTGGAATCCAAAGAGTCAAGGTCAACATCAAGGGTATTAACGTCAGAGAGAGGTAGGAGATCTATCTTCCTTTGTATTTTATAATATGCATTAGGAAAGATTGCATGTAGTTGTCTTATGTAGTTTCTTGATCCTCCAATAGGACTAGAGGGATCATTTCTATCCGCAGAAAGGATAGCCCGCACAACAAAATGGCGACTCTATTGGGGAATACATAACCCTTTAAAACTCCTTTTGTTTTTGGTCTCTATTGATAATTTTGGCCAACCGCTTAGTGATCCATAACTTTGATTGATTGTGGATACACATTTTGAGTGGTGTGTGGTTTAGAGCGTCAAATCTAGGTCTTCGTTAAGATTTGTTTGTTCTCTCCTCAGTTTTTCTTCCCCAACGCCCTTTTCCTGAGAAACAAAGTGTTGTCAGCATAGATTTCACCAAGTACATTCATGCTTGAAACCTTGGTTTCCATTGTTTGCCCACGCTGGTACCAAAAATGAGATTTTTTAGGGTTTTTGACAGAAGATCCAAAGTGTTTTGATCTCTAAAGTTTCTCTCCTACTCTGTTTGCATATAATTTTGACTAATTACTATTAGATTCTTAATAGTTTGCAAGAGTCTGTTTCATGTTGAAGTAGTGAAGACGAACTTTGGTTGAATCTTTAGTTCTTTTTGTAAATAGAATCTACTGCTTTTCTCATTGAATGTGTTGAGGGAATAACTGATTTGATGTCTAGTAAGCATTTCTTCTTTTGAAAACTAGAAAGGAATTTCATTTGCATTTGTTAAGTCTTCATCTTAAAATTGATCATTACTTCTGGGAATTGCATTAGATTACATTGCACTGGATTTTTTTTTTAGATTTTCATTTAGGATAGATTACATTTCTTGGTGTTGAAAGTTGATAAGTGCATCTTTATTCATTTAAAAAAGAAAAAATTCATGTAGGTGAACTTTAGTGAATTAAAATTCATTTACATTTTGATCATTGCATTGGAATTGTGGAATTGAAAGATCTAGTTAGGAAGCTATTGTTGGTTGCATATTTGATTGTTGCATTAATGTTTTCACTTCTTCCTTAAACTAGATAGCTTTCATTGAGATGAAAAGAATCATTTTTTTATATTAGTTGCATCGCAGGTGTGTTTAGGTGACATCGATTTTTGAGCCTTGAAACCGAAACATAATTCAAAATCAACTTTAAAATTTATCTCAATTAACCTAAGGAGCATTTGGAACATTAACGAAAACATCTAAAGGTTTAGGCTAGATACATATTCTGGCGTCGTTAAATGTAGGAGTTGTCATTGTTTTCCAACGTTTCATCCCGAGGTGAAATCTCATTCCACATACAAAAGTGTATAGGATCGTTCTCCACGTACCTTTGGGTATATCAGACAATGCTCCATGCACGAAAAGTATATGTGAATACTCTCATTGAATGGTTACACATTAGAGAACACTACTATGAACTGCACTCCAATGTACCGTCAAGTATATTTTGGGAGTCCCCTATAGGTTGCTATCCATCCATAGGTAACCGAGTCTTCCACCTTGTATACCGTGATACACTAAACACAATATTCAGGGGATTGGATTCTGCACATAAGTCCTTGGTTCACCAAGGTGTATATTGCAGTTCAACGTTGCTTGGTAACCTTCATGCCTAGTTACCCCTTTTTTTTTTAATTTCTAAAATTAATTGACCACATAATAACATCCTACCCATGAAACAACTCCTTTTGTCCTCAAAATGAATGGTTAATTGTAAAAACGAAATTACCCAAAAGTGTTCATTGACACAATTAGTAATTGATTTTGTGAAAGATCCATCGTGGCAAAACCACCAAATCCTCCATCGTGCCACACGCAAGGTTCACCTCTTGTATCCCCTTCACATTCTAAAGCTGACGGTTACCATAAGGAGTCCAAAATGAGACCCCAGATACAAAACACCATATCTATGGAGATGCTAATGCACTTGATCCACCTAGAGTTGTAGGTTCCAATATTCTTGAGTCTGAGCCCTTTGAGAACCAAGGTGTTGAACTTGGTTTCATCCTAAGTATCGAACCCCTTTCTTCCCGACCACCACCTTAAGATTCACTAACTTCATCTCAAGACTCTCCTCCGGCTTGACCTACTTCGGGGTTCTTTCTTTTTCATCCCAATTCACTCTTTGATCCAGATCCTTTGTATTTATCACCTCCACATCTGTATAGTCCTTTTGATACTCCTAACGTACCTTTGGATTCTTCTCCTAGTGCGCCTCAAGTTCTGATTTGAGAACTGGTCCCAAACATGGCAATAGATAGTGATAACTCATCTGCAGAATCAACGCCCCAGGGCATTCCTTTGGAAACCTCTGAAACCCATATTCTAGGGGATGGTAGTGATCCTCTAATGCTCCTTCCTCCTGAAAAATTCCTTTATGTTTCCACTCCCTACAATCTGACGAGTGGGCCAAGTGCACCTCCTGCTTATAGTGCACCCTTGGTCCCACCGGGTTATAACTCTCTCGTCGATGTTTTTTTTGACACTTCTGGTGCAACTACACTTTTTCATAACCCCATTTGGTCATCTAGTGTCACTCCTACTACTAGATGATTTGTTCCAAACGTATCAGCACCTATGTAGAACTATTCCCAACTTGTAGTGACGGTAGGTCAAACACAAGTTCCTCTTGGGCCTAATTCTAAAGAACTTGTCAAAAACTCTTATTTGCAATCCCAATGTGTTTTGCATAACTAGTGTCCTGTGCTGATAACTTATTACATTATACATGCCTCGCACTGGCAGTGCGAATTTTAGAGGAAAAACCGCGTTGATCCTCTTAAGGAAGTTTTTCCCAAAAAGAAGTAGAAGCTTCCCTTACTATAAAGCTTGAGAATGATGACATGATTTTAGGTAGAGGAAGATTGGAACAAGACCTCCCATTCCTGGCCCTAGATCCTCCTTCCATGGATCTCTCCCTTGAGATGTGGAACTCCTTCCTATTTTCATGGATCCTCAACTCCCTCTCCTTCCCTATAAATGAATTGCCCACCATCCACTAATGGTTGGTTTCCATCCTAGTGTTGGATTGTGTCCAAATGTTGCCCATTTGAAAAGGAGAAAAGGTGTTTGAAATTTAAGGCTTGGACTTGGAATCTCACTTGAATGAGGCTTCGAACATCAAGGCTTCATTGGTTGTAATGTTCCTTTTTTTATCTATTAATAATACAACATATGTTTTCTTTCAATAAATGTGTTAATTATTGTCCATTTATTGTAATGCTCCTTGATCTGTTACATAATTTGTATTAGAAAATGTTCTTTGCATAGTTTTGTTGTCTCCACTTGATATTTCTTGCAGACACTTATTTACACCAACGAAGAGGAGATCGTGAGCTTGGAAGCCAAAGATTCAAGGTTGACATCAAGGGTACTAGCATCAGAGAGAGGTAGGAAATCTATCTTCCTTTGTATTTTCTAGTATGAATTAGGAAAGATTTCATGTATTTGCCTTTTGTAGTTACTAGATCCTCCCAGAGGACTAGAGGGATCGTTTCTGTCTGTAGAAAGGATTTCCTACACAACAAATGGCTAGGGGATTGTGAATTCCATCGAAGTGGAGGAATTGCCTCGTTACGCAGGGCTTGGTTATGTCAAAAAAGAGTTTGGAGAATTCTCCAAGACAACCAGTGACCAACCAACAACGGATGATGGGAGAACCTCACCACATTCCAATGATAGTGAGGATTCCACAGGAAGTTCTCATCATCAGAGGTGCACCAGGAACAAGCATTCCAAGACGGGCCAGGAAGTTTGGAGGAGAAAGAATTAATGCAGGCATTGCAACAAGGATGGACACCAAAGAGCCACATGTCAGAAAGCACCTATGAAGGAACTAGATGGTGAAGTTGTTCAACAAGTGAATTAGCCACATGGAAATGACCCATTCACTTTGTTGAGTGAGAGATGGTTTTATTAGATATAGTAGCTTGCATTAGGGAATTTTTGAGGTCTAAAATGGGCCTCCTAAGGAAATTATAAAATAATAGTGGAAATAATAAAATAAGATTAGATGACATCATCAAATTTTAGAGGGAAAAAAGAAAAAACTATTTTTTCAACTTGTATTTTCAACTTATCTCCCTATGGGTTTACCAAAATTTCGAGCGGAAACACTCGTTGGATGCATAATATGATTCCTCATCCAAGGAGTATCCATGTTGCATACTTTCAATGGCCCCACTACATGAAAAATGAGAAATACATGAAAAACGTGATTGCAATCACGCTTTTTCATGTATTTCTCATTTTTCATATAGTAGGGTACATCGAAAGTATGCAACATGGGTATTCTTTGAATGATGAATTAAATTTTTCATCCAACGAGTACTCCCACTCGAAATTTGAGTAAAACCTTAGGGAGGTAAGTTGAAAATATTAGTTGAAAAAGTAGTTTTATTATTTTATAGTCTTTTTACTTTCTTACTCCAAAAATGGTGAATCATCCCCCATGGTTGATATCATCATCTTGAATCCTATTGGTTCTTATAAAGTTTATTTTGGTTGCACATTTTTCTTAGGAGGTCCATTTTAGTCCTCAAAAGTCCCTTAATGTCATGGCCGCATTTTGTAAATCACATGTTGTGAAATGATTGTAAAAGTGATGAAGTGTTTTCCATCACTTGTGAATGCAACATGATGATGCTCTTTTGGCCTTTTGTTGATAGGTTGGGTATTGGTTTCTATTGTGATTTTGATGTAAAGTTGAGCCAAGAGTGTCTTACAAATTCTTGGAAAGTGTTGGATTTTATTGGGTCGTGATAGGTCATGAATTGAACATGTATTTTGCAAGATGTACTACAAGTTTTCATAAAATAAAGGTGTCAGTTCATCACTTATGGCACCAAAGAATGAAGGTGAAGGAGAATGAACTATGACCTGTTAGGGCACTTGTTATGCAGATGAGGGAGTACAATAGATTGTAGATTGTGTTCATGCTTTTGGAGGACTAAAAACTCCTCAGTGGCGAGGAATGATCCAGGTGGCTCCAAAACCAAAGAGGGCTCATGAAAGTTTAAAAAATCAAAGACCTTGAATTGCAGCGAAACTAAGATCAGATAAAAGATCTCTTCACAATATTTCCAACGACGCAAAACAATACCTCAATTCCAATTCGTATCCAAAAGTTATGGCCAATCAAAGTTTTTCTCAACTATGCCTACTAGTTAAATTTGGCAGAGCACCAACTAAATTTGGAGCCTAGCTAAAACTAGAAGACCTGCTAAATTTAGCGGAATTTAACAAGATGAAAAATTGGTACTTATCGGTGATGGTTTTCAATGGTCAGAAATGGCGAAATTGTCACATACGTAATTTTTCAGGTGACCCCTAAAAATTGGCTGACAATTTTTTTGAATTTCTATTTAAAAAAACAGCGAGGTTGGGGGCGGGGGGTGGTTGGCGTGTGTGGTCAAAACCTGCCAACCCACCGAATATATATATATATTAGCCAATGACCATAACAAATAACCGGGGCGCGCGAGGATCAAACCTGCCCGACTGTGTAGGCTAGTCTGCCCCACTGGCAACCCCCTCAACCAACTATAACCATTGCCCAAAAAAAATGAATATGCCAAGAAATGGGTGGGCCACGGGTTGGAAACCTGGCCACCCACAACAAATTCTCCATTTTTTACTAATGCGCCAACCAAGCACTTTGTAAATACCACCCAACAAAACATTTAAAAGCCAACCTTTTTTCCATTCGAGGGACCATCGAAGAGCGCTGAGAGACTGAGCAACCGAAACAAGAGCGAAGGGAACCAACCTTAGGAGGGGCACATATTATCTTTTATAGTCATTTTTCACGATTTTCCACCCTGAATTCAACGGTCTAGTCCATTTCTTAAGAAAAGGTTTGAATTTTTAGACCATGCCTTGAAGTGGAGGTATAAAATGTCTTTTTGTACATGCATGTAATTTGATTTCGTTGAAGATTAATGAAAGAGGCCTCCCCACATTAAGCAGTGCCTAAATACATAACCCACAGTGGGTGAAATATGTTATCAAGTTGTGTGTGGTCTTTGATTTGATAGTTGTCTTTATGTTTCCTCTTCTTGAAAGTATGTACATGTGGTTTTTTATACTCTTTCACATGCAATTCTGTTAACATAAAAAAGGTAGAAGATTTGGTTAATTCAAATAGTTGAGAGAATCATGTATCGTAGATAGACTCCATGAGATGAAAATCCTTTCTCGAAATAGTGGATAACATGAATACAATGGCCTAACCACTTTTTAATTAATGAATAAAAGTGTTGCAAAACATGGAATCTGGGACCCCCTCCATACTAGTGACACGTGGATGTCAGTTATCAGTGATACAACAAGAAAGATAGTGTGGACTAGTGACAAGAGGACACGTGGCAGAAATTTGACAATGACATGGCAAAGTGATGAGGTGGCACCTCAAGAGAATGACACATGGCAGGTGTTTTTGGCCCTATTGGGTGGCCAAGTGGCCTTTTTTCGTATGACACATGACACCACTCAGAGCATGCCACATGTTAGTGATGACATGAACACATCACACTAGTTTTAAGTTTTTAAGTTGTAAAGGTTATGAAGTCTTGGCACGATGGGCGCGACCCAAAGATAGAAAGTTTACCATTAACAAAATGTCCATCGCAAAGGCCTTGTAATTCACACCAAAAATTTGTATTGGTAAGCTCCTTTGTGTGTGATTGTTTTTGGCACTCGAGGTGGAACAAGCTTAAGGGTCCTTTAGGCTCACTATACAAGCAATTTTGGTGGAAATATAAGGGTGCGAAAGTCTTAAATGTATGCAAGGTTAAGTGCTCTCTGCGCTTAGCTATTGGCACTGACTCACGTGCATATGGGTAGAACACTATCTACCAAGGAGTTCTGATACTCTCCAACAACTAGTACACAGTTCTTGATCATGGTATCATGCGCTAAAGTTACAATGTTAAGGGCAAGCCATGATTGTAAATTTGGCCTTCCAACACCAAATTAGAACATACAAGATATATAAATAGAATGGAGTACAAAACCCTAGGAAATACAAAAGATTAGATTGACATATATAATCAGTGTAGCACAATTAAACAAAGAGAAATAATGAGAGAAGAGACTCTGATTAAATTGAACAACAATATGAATAATAGTTAAATCAAGAACAAATCTGAAGTAAAATTAAATGATGAACCCAATATTAACAAAAATATTGAGAATATAAACAACTTCAATTCTATATAAACAATAGTAGCATTACAAAGAATATATCTGAATGAATGCACATGAGAAGAGGTATTTGAAGTGTGTATCTTGAGAGGGTAGTCAATGGATTTTTGAATGAACTGAATAGAGAATTTATCCACGAATGTATGACATAGGAGCCTTTTTAATATGTGTTTGAAAATTATATGAAAGAAGAATCTGAAAGGTTGTGTAGGTGGGTGCCTGCAAAATAGGGAGTTGGAGCTTCCTTTTAGTTGGTGCTAATAAAGAGGGAGTTGGTGCTTGAAAAATCAACAAGATGGTGCTTGTAGAGAGAGAGAAGGTTAAAGCCTTTTGTAGGTTGTAGCCTACATAAATATTGATGTAATTTGAAGTTGGAGCTTTATTTTGCATCATAATAAAAAATAGTTTGTGGTTTTCCTAGTTGGGTTTCCACATGAATATCTTGTATTTAGATTTTATGAGATTGGTGTGCTATTGTTTATTATCGTGTTAATAAGTATTTTTACCTTGAGCGAGAAAATTTTGAAATTGTTAAAACACTGATTCACCCCCGCTCTCAGTGTTTTCGTAGTTTCTATCACATGTTTCTTTGGTCTTTGTGGATCTGACAATCTATGCAAGATAATTGCATTCACCTATGCTTGTCATTCTCGCACTCGAACACTTTTCTAATTGTATGCCTTTCAAATTCTCAGTTTCGCTGTAAGACTCTTGAGGGTATCCATCTAGTTAAGGGAATTTTTCTTTGACCTCTTTCCCACCAAGTCCTTTTCCTGACGATGATAGGATATGGGCATGTTATCTACCATGTTGCTTCTCATTTCTTTATCCTTGTTGGAATGTGTGTCTTCTTATCTCTCTCTCTCTCTGTTATTGCACACACATGATTGTTAGCCAATCAAACACAAGTTAACTAAATTTACTCATCACCTCGACATATCTACAATAGGCATGCAAATATGAAACTAACTAGAAATTCAAATCCCATGTCAGTATACACTTTGGAAATGAAAATAACATGTCGTCAACTTGTCAAGCTAGTAGTTGTATCAATTATAAGTTCATCATCAGCACACATGTATACATGCAAAAATTAAATTATCAGATCAAATGTTTTAGCTAGTTAGTGTGAGTGAGCCTCTTTGGGTCCAATGTTGAATCTCTTGCTTCGTCATGATGCACATAGTGACTTTTAATAGAAGTTCTAACTTTATTCCCCAAAAGTCTAGCGTTGAACCTTCTCTTCATATGGTGTGTTTCTAGCTCACCAGGCTCAACGTTTGAACCAACACTTTGATACCACTTTGTATTAGAGATCCCATTTGTGCATATGATGTATTTATAGCCCTCTAAGCCCAATCTTTGAACCAACATGCTAATACCACTCTATAGCTAGCTCCCTTCGACCCCCTTAAAGGGTCCCAAGCATAGGAAGGTGTGACTTATCATTAACTCAATCACCAAAGTTTGTTATGAAGATGGGGTTAGCAAAAATCCTCATTTTTGCAAGTTTGTGGAATTAAATTATGATATCATCGTTGTGTGCAACTAGTCGAAATCTTTCTGACGATATTGATTTTCATATTTCTCATCACTGTTGATGAACCACATCGGTGGGTTCGAAATGTTGACCCAAATTTGCTCAACGTGATGGATCCAGACGAACTACATCAAATCATTCCCAATCACAGAAGCCTAAAATCATATGTAAATACCAATTTTACCATAATATGATTCCTGGATCAAACATTGCACTTGATTAAAGTTTTGACCTCTTAAAAGAGGCCATGTCAACATTCTGACCATGTGGCACCCATGTAGCCTCTACACAACTCTGACAAGTCATCTTGGTGGCTCTTATCGTCAAACCCACGTCATGTTGCTACGATCTATCGCCTCCCATGGTGCTCGACATCAAATAAGGAGAGGGAGGCAATGGGAAGCAAGTGGTAGTAAGGTCCCACGATGGAACCTTGGCTCAAGTTGATTGACCTTCATTAGCACACTCCTACGCATTACATTGTGTATCAATCACCATGGGGAGCGGTGAGTGGTGGGCAGAGTTATAACACTCTAAGCTCTGCCCGGACCTTGCTCTTAGACCTTTTTGCTCGTAGTTAATTAGTGTTAAGCTAAGTCTATCAGCCTATGACTACGCCTTACCTTATCGGCTACAACCAATGGCTAGCCCATGTGACATGATTTTGTTGGATCGTGGTTCGACCAATGCTTGCTCAATGTTGATCGAGCTCACATCATAGTAAACATAAATCCTAGGGTAGTGTTTTTGGATGGGAGGGAAATTGCCTCACCCATGCCTGACAACTTGCAGTCTTAAGGAAATTCATGACTCGATGATCTAAACTCAGACATAGATACCAATTTTATTGTAATTTGATTCCAGGATCAAAATTCTGACCCATTAAAAGAGGCCACGTCAGCATATTGACCATGTGGCACCCATGTAGCCTCCACATAGCTCTGACATGTAATCTTGGTGGGTCATGTCGTTAGGACCATTTCATGCCACTATGAACTATCATCACTCACAAGGCTCATCATCAAACAAGGAGAAGGCAACAATCAATGGTAAGGTCCTAAAATTAAACCTTGGTTCAAGTCAACTCCATTGGCACACTCTTATGTGTTACATTGTGTATCAATCACCATGGGAAGCGGTGAGCAGTGGGAGGAGATCCAACACTCCAAGTTCCACCCAAACCCTGCTCTTAGACCTTTTCACTCATGGTTAACTAACATTAAGCTAAGTGTATCGAACTCTCACTACTCCTTACCTCATCAACTATGACCAATGACCAACCCATGTGACATGATTCCATTGGCTCATGCATCCACCAACACTTGCTCAATTTCAACCTCGCTCACATTCTCATGAGTCTAAACTCTGTCACTAGTTGATGCTGGTAGCATACCACACATCACAAGAAACAAGAATCCCAGGGTAATGTCTATCAATGGGACAACAACCACCTCGCTCGTGCCTAGAAACTCGCAATCTTAAGGCAATTAATGACTCGAAGGCCTAAAGATCGACCTGTCAAACTCGATGAATGCATATCACTTAGGGGCATCCCAAACTGCCTACTCTTAAGAGCTATGGCCCAAAGTCCGAGGTCTCAACCTCTCGATTCAAACAAAGTAACTAATGCAAGAGTAGTTTAAAATATGTATTCATTTAAATGTTATCAAAATACATCTGCGTAACCATAAACACATAACTACACGTTTATCATGAACATAATAATAAACAACATAGTTTGTGTAGACTTCAAAACCATGAATTAACAAGACTCAATTCCAATCGTGAACATAATAGCAAACTTCATAGCTCAAACAATCATTCATATTTATAACACGAGATATTGCACCATTCATACATGATACAAATTCATCAGCATCTACAAGAAAACATTCACAAGAAATTTTTGTACTTATCTTTGTGTTTAAAGATGGCTGGAAACTAAAGGACAGACTTCAACTCTCCACCCAACTGTAGGCCAACCACACTATAGTCTTTCTTGTAATTGACCACCCTCGAGCAGTCCATTATCTAGGGGGTTTATCAACCATTCTCCAGTAGTAAGCACCACAATGACTTTCTCTTTGGGTTAAAACTTAGGGCTTCACCCAAGATGAAATGGGTTGTATCTTAATTCCAAGAGGTGAATCCATTGCTTTTGGTGGTTTAGCCACTACCTAGTCATGGCAAGCTCTGCAGGGGTCAACATTCCACTATCCAAGTGGTTTATCAGTCTCACGATAAGAACCACAGTGACATAAATTACCTTATCCCCATGGTTTATCAACCTAGCAACATGCACTAGGTGGTTTATAAACCTCACAACAAGCACCACAATGATCAGGTTCCTTCACTAAGTTCCCATTAATCCTCCAACCTTAAACACATGGACCAAGGGCCTTCATACAGGAGATGCAAGGAGTATCACCCCTAGCTTTTGAACACTGGTTCTCAGGTAGTCCAATTTCATTCAGTTATTTCTTTGTGTGTAGGAGCTTCTTGCTTTCCTCTGCAAGACAACATCATCTCCCTTCTACTTCTTTGCTTTTGTTCTTCAACTGCTTTTTGACTCTCATACCATCTTGCTCTCTCCAATCAACTGCAAGAAGTCCTCCTACCACTGTCTCTTTCTTCTCACTTCTGCCCTTTTAGCTCGCAACCTCCTCTCTCTCTATCACATTCCACGAGGAAGGGGGCAATAGGGTATTGTCCTTCAACCAGGTTGCCCACTCCACAACTTTATTGCCTATTAGTGTAGGCCAATTCATGGTGAACCGACAATCATGGTAATAAAGGGAGGTTGGTATGGGCCACTCATGGTATGCCATAGGAAAACCAACAAGCATGTAACATGCCCTCAATAGTAACACAATCACCTTGCATATGCCTACCCCTCAAAGCTTTGGATTTGTATGTCCCTCCCTTCGGCTAGTCATTAGCGTTTATTTTTCACATATATTTACATATAGCTATATTTCACACAATTGGCTTACAAACACGAGGTCATAAAAAAAAAGGGTTGTTACAATGGCTAATGAAAGACTATACTTTTCCTCAATGCAACTATTCTTTCCTTCTTGACTTACTGGAATGGAAAAGAATCCAAGAGAGATGCATTAGCACCATTAAAATCTAATTGGGCAGTAAACCCACACTCCACAAGCCTCAATTTTTGGCGCTCTTCTGGTTGATAAAATCTAACCTTTATAGTGATGACCTCCTCATAAATTCCCTTTTCCACATAATTATAGGTGTTTCAATTAAAATGAATTAAATATAACATTATGACATGCCTAAAATATTAAGCAACAATTCAAAGGGGAAAAAAATAAAATGAAAATGCAACTCCAAAATTTCCACCTTGCTATTACTTAATAATACAAACAAAACAAAATTCCAAGGAAAACTTACTTCCACCTTCCCATGGTTTCCAAATCTCCATGTCCCTATCCAAAATGTAACCAATGAATCCATTTGATCATCAAGTAGAAGGTAGAACGCCTACACAACAAATTGTTAAAACCGATATTCTACACGGATGGTCCCCTAGGGTGGGAGGCGAACTGTGCGCGTTTTCCATGCACATGGAATGAGGGGGTGTCTGGGGAAACATTTCTCCACATACCTCTTCTTGGGAAACTTCAAGAGACACAGGTGGAAACATTTCCTCAATGTGCAGGATGTGTTTCCCGAAACAAGTGCTTGTGGATACCCTCCCTAAATTTTGTTTGAAAACAATAATTTACAAATGGGGAATCTTAATATTCAATCTTACAGCGTTAATAATGTTAATGTTAAATTCTTAAAGTAAAAGTGACATTCTCCATTATCTTTCATTTTCATCCTTTTACTTAAGTTTTTAACATTACTATTGAATGATTCTAAAATATTGAGTGACACTAACCTCAATGGATTTCATATGGAGAAAGTAGAATTTTAAATCCCACTCAAAATCTAACAAACTTAGTAGTTTTCAAGATTTCAAAAATGGAAGGATCACAAATGTTTCCATTGAATTCTATTATGTATGGAAGCATGTAGCTAGCATTTAATCAAGAGCATAGAACCCTCTACATACCTTGATATTGGTGACATTAATAATTGAATTCCTCTGTCGCGACCCTAGTTAAATTGTACCCATCACTCAAACAAAATCTAGACTTGACATTAAGTTTTTTCTATCTTATTTTAATGTCTAGAAAGCAATATTGGTGATGATTATCCAATACGTAGGTATGTGTTGTAGCATGAATTTTTATGGACAATAAGGCCATCTAGAGTCTCTTTGTTGATGTACCCTTGCTCCATATATGAGAAACTTTTGTATTTGTATATAATCTTTAGATTCATGCAGATGCACATGAATATTTATGTTTTTGTTTTTAATCCCTTGTTTTATGATTGACCAATTTGATCAATGGCCCAATTCTGATAACATTGATTCATTGTCCATTGTTTATTTTTAGTCTTCACTTTTCAATCTTGACTCTTCTTACTAAGTTACTACCAACCTTAGACCAAGTCTTTTACTCATCATTTTTTACTACTAAGTAATTTCATTTTACTATTCCAGTTTTCAAACTTTTATATCTACCATTTTGCTTATAGTACTAAAATTCAATGAATTCAATGAATGACTAATTAAATCAATTTATAAAATATTTTAATAGAATCAATATATTTAGTTATATATATAACCCCGAATTTTCCTAAAATTTGGGTTGGCCCCTGTATGTCTCCCCGTTCCGGCATCCCCGTCCTAAAAGCTTGGTCAAACATTTTTTTTTTAAACCAATGCCTTAAAGATAAGAAAGTAACTATAGATACAAACAACTCGAAAATTAGCATCACTTATAAATTCAGATATAGAACGAAATATAGGAGAGTTTGCTTACATTCTGTTTGCGGATACTTGTCAGGTCCCAATCATTGGGAGTCTCAAGAAAACATCAATTGAGCACCAGCAACATTATTTCATATATGGAATGGAATACTCCTTCATTTCCTTTAGGAAAGTAAAATAGTTCAGCAAAATAATGGCTATATATAATGACATAATAAGTTTTACAAACCACAAAATGATAAAAGAAATGGGGTTATAAAACAGCCCAAACAAAGCCTGGGATTTAAATAGGCTTGTCTCGACTCAAAATCCAGGCTGCTGACCATATATTTACAACTTTTCTACGCGGAGGTAAAGAAAACTTTATTAATGAGATTATCTTTTATCTTCAAAAGACATCTATAGCCATATACCAGTTTGCCAGACAAAATCCTGAGGTGTCTGAAAGTCAGTTGTAAGTAGTCAATTGCGGCTGCCAAATAGTAATGGCACTGGAACAGACTTTTGTAGCCCACCTAGGAAGAAAATGTTTACAAATCCACGCTGCAGCACTAGCATTAATTCACTAGTAAGAAGGAAAGCCAGACAATAACGCTGGTTCCTAACGAAGTCGTCCGGAAAGAACACCTCATTTAGATTCAAGAGAAAGAGCTGCCAATGAATGAACTAATGAGGTCAGATGTTGGAGAATCCGAAGCACCCTTTACTAAACTCCAAGCCTCTGAAATCAAAGCAGTGTCTCAAAGGTGGGCAATAAGTGTGACTGCAGAGTCTGGAAGCTGAGAAGTTGAACAACAAGTGATAATAAGAATATATTGCCAATTATCTCTGTGCCATGGTTACACTCGCTTGACGTTGAAACTATTCAATGACCAATTCTCAATCCTAGTTTCATCTATAAATAATATTCAGAAATTTCCCACGAGTTTAGTCAGATTCAAAATAAGATATAAATGGATCACTGTTCAAAATACAAGGCCTTTCAGTAAATTAGGTTCTTGCACCTTAAAATATCATCTCTAGACCCTGAAAAAATGAACGAACACTTTTCGTTTGTCTCCTAAATGTTAGTACAGCTGCAAAACCGCGCTAAGCATTGCCCTTTTTCCTTATTACCTGCTTCTGCTTTTGTTTTCTTTTCAGGGAACCAATTTTGGGGGCGAACCTCTTCTTATCATTGCTTTGGATCTTTTTGCCTTTTACAACATTGCCTTGGATCTTTGTGCCTTTTACATCAGGTGTCAGATATGGAGGCATGCTGTCCCCGCATGTTCCTTCTGGAGGAAACTCAAAATCCGGTGGATCATTTCTATGTTTATTCCCCAAACTATCACTGAGGGACTCCTTATCCATATTTATATCTATATCATTATCCTGAGAAAATTTTGTAGAACAGGCAAGCTCCCCATCAGAAATGATTGACAAGGCAGATGCATCAGAGTCGCTCACTGTCGAAGATGCACAAATATTACCAAATGGAACTTTTGTTGGCAAATAATCTGCATCAGGACTCTTCACATCCTTTACGGTACCACTCAAAAGCATTTCAAGCTTCTCATCCAAATGCATTCCAGCTGCAACGCCAGCATCAGCCTCACTAAAATCACCAGAAGAGTCGCTCAGAGGAGAATTAGAACCATCACTTGTGATGGCCTCCTCTGCTACAGATTTTGGAGAACCAATGATCTTCAGTTTACTGATCACTTCAGGTCCCAGTCCACTTGAAAACCATGGAGATCCTTGTCGAAAATAAAAGAGAATGTATGCTTGCTGATTCAGAACGGTCCCCTCGGTTACTCTATTTACCTAGAATACCAATCAGATTTAGATCTATGTAGTATGCAGCGGTATGCAGCACTTACTAATAGAAAGAAATTTATAGCATCTAAAAGCAATTACCTGCCAATCATCCAACTCGTACCAACAGTCAGGTGAAGAACGGACAAAACAGAAATAATGGCCAGAATCCAAAGTGGATCCAGAATGCACAAGCACCGCATAAAGCTCATATTTCAGCTGTCCCTGATAGGACCAGGATAAATCAAAACAAAGATCAAATAAATTAATGCCTAATATTGGCGAAAACAAAGGTATAGGAAATCCACTTAAGCAAAACTCACCATATTCAGTTGGGTATCACTCACAAAGGGCTCCATGTCTAATACTTTTGGGTATTCAATTATATTGTGTACTTTCTCACTAAAAAATTGACAACCGATAAAACGCTTGAGATGGATCACTAGAACATCAGGAAGCTGGCTGATTGTGAGCTGCTTTAAGACTTGAACAGGTTGACAACAATTTTCGCAAGCATGATTAGCATCATCAACAGTTTCTATTTTGGTAAAATATTTCAGAGCATCTGTCAGTGAATCCACTTCATTTATGGCCAAGCTCAAATCAACTGAACGTTCAAATGTATCTGAGCAGTGAAAGCAATTCATGCACTTTATCTGTTACAGAAGGCATCATCTTATTAACATGTATATTAACCAAAATTGACATAAAGTTAGGAGCAGGACTGGGTAAGATAAACATTTACCTGACTTCTGAGGCAACCACCAAATATATTTTTGATAAACGTGTTTCCTTCAAAACCTAGGAATGGGTTCGAAGAGTCTGGACCTAAGGCGCAGTTGTGTAAATCCTCAAGCAGGCAGTGCATGTACTCATGAGCATCTTCCTGCTCCCACCTCTGAAAAGAAGTCGACATATTGCTCAAATTATTCACCAAATCCCAAGGCGCTATGATTCTCCCTATCGAGGATAGCGATAATTCCACATGCTTTTGGAGGGCACAGAAGGCGCAGAAAGGCTCGATCGTGCCTTCAGGTCAAATCATAATATACATATATATCAAAATACACAAAACCACGAAACCCTTATGACTAAAATACACAAACCCTTATGACCAATTTAAATGTGTTTCGCTTAATCTGAATTTTACACACTTACATGGAATTTTATGGTTCCAATTACGAAGGGATTCAACCAACGGTGGCGTATACGTCATGCACTGCAAGACAGCATTGAGGAAGCAAGTATTTCCTAAATTCCGAAGCCCTGCGCCCTGTGCCAAACCCAATTAAAAACCCCTCGTTAGGTTTCATTCCTGGGTTATTTAAAATCTTAAGAACCTCAAGTACAAATTAATCCCAACTTCTTCAAAGCTCCAAGGCAGAGAGAACGAACAAACTTATGATGCAGCATCATTACACAAACCCCAACCGAAAACCCTTTATTAGGGTTCATTTCAAGGTTATTCAAAATTTTAAAGCAGGGAGGTGGAATAAATCTGCGATGGCTTTATCGATCGATCCCATTCGAAAATCTCCTAATTAGGGTTCATTTCTAGGCTATTTAACCTCTCGGAAACCTTAACCCCAAATTATTCAGAGATATAAAGCAGAAAGAAGGAATAAACTTACGATGTTATTGTCGAAAAATTTATAGCTCTCTATTGGTTCCAGTGTTGAATCCTCAGATTGAGACAAAACAACAGCCAAAGGCCCCGTGTTCTGATAATCCAAATCCATAAGCCACGAGGTCTGGTGTTCGACTCCACTCGAATAGGAAGAAGTCGAAGATTCAAGTTGCTGTTGAACTACTCCTCCATCGAGAACAGAATTTGATGTAGAAGGAAGGGAAAATGCCATTGGAATCTGTAAAAATCGATCAAGCCAGTGTTCTTCTTCTTCTTCGTGATTGACCGAAGCATGGGATTTCTGCATTTTGGAAGAAGAATATGAATAATGGCTTCTGCACCTTTTGAACAGGGAAGAAAAAGCCTCCCGCCACACAGATTTATAATTAAGGATGCCGACGCTTTGACTATATGTAATGTCTCATTCTCCTAATTCTTTACTCAGGTTTGGCTATGTTTAGTATCTGTTCTGTAATTGGTTTCTCGTCCCATGGTCTTTGATCGTTATATAATTTTGGAGAAGGCGACGTGAGTTCACTGTCACTCCCCCGATCTCTTCGAGAATCATCTATCCCATGATCCATCTCAAGCATTGAGTTTACTTCACTCCCCCAGGCTCCAGCTGTCACTTTGACGTTCTTCTGAAGTTTCGGATCTTAAAAGAAAAAGACTGAAGTCGTCCTTTTGATAATCATCAAATTTATCCTTTATATAGAGAATTCTTACTTAGAATAACTTTATGATCAAAATTAGTTTATATATAATATATATATAAATATAAAATAAAGTTGGTTTTTGGGTAGGCTATAAATTTTTATTAATGTTAATAAGTAAGAGCTAACGGTTATTTTTTCGGATATTAAAAGAGTGATTTGATAATGAAATTTCGTTGATCAATTTTTTATATATATATATAATTATTTATTTAGAATAATTTTATGAATAAAATTAATTGAGAAAATAAAAATTATTTAATTAAGTTGGTGTTAAGTTCGGTTATAATATGGGTTTAGCCTATGTTTTAAAATTGTGTTTGTCTAGTTAAGTTGGATATAAAGAAAGAAGAAATTATTTTAAGGTTAAAGATAGTTTATAAGACAGATTGCTTTTTAATCTGTTTGATGTATTCGACCATTTGGATGTAAAGAAAGAAGAAATTATTTAAAGGTTAAAGATAATTTATGAGACAGATTGTTTCTTCATCTGCTTGATGTATTCGACCATTTTTCTTGAAGCTTCACAATAAATGCTCCCAGTATCTTGACAAACCCCTCGCTAAATAGATTATCCCAAGAGCTAACTGTCAACATATATGCAAAACTTTCCCTGTTGTCTTTGAAAGCCTCACATTCTAAAATGAAATGCTTTTCTGTTTCCACTTTTCCGGAAGAACAAAAAATGCATTCTTTCCTCTCACACTTCTTTTGGCCTTTTCCGGAGTTGATGAGAATTAGTCCTGAGCAATAAGGCCCAAGACCCATAGTCATATGACAAGCGCGAAAGTATGCCCCCTTATGAACTACCAACGAGTTATTCTAGGTGTTGTTGGTTTCACAACCATGGCATGATTTTCCTTGAATAAGAGTGATGAGTTTGGCGTTGTTTTCTTTGAATAATGGTGATAAGTCAACTTGCATTGGCTGGTTTGACAATTGAGTTATGATATATTTTCCCATTTATAAATATTAATAATCGAAAATAATGATTATTTAAAAAAACAGTGTTCAAAATAAATTTGAAAAGACTATAATCTTAAGATGGTTAACAATTGAGAGGTAATGGTTATTTAAAAAAAGAAATTATTCAAAATTAATTTTAAATATGATTAATAATTATAAGGTAACGATTATTAAAAAAAAAATATTCAAAGTGAATTTTAGATGAATGGCAATAAATTTAGGTTATGATTTTTTACTTGTTAGGGATACTTTTTGGACTTTAGAGAAAAAATAGTTTTAAAATTAAAGTGATAATTTTGATTAGATTTTCATTTATATAGATAGTTTAGATTTATTTAATTTAATATTTTCAATATTAAAATATAATTAAAAAAAAAAACTAAAAATAATATAAATTAATTATCTATAAATTAAATAATAGTTATATTTTAAAATAATCTATTTTAAAAATACAACTATTATGAAAGGATATTTTACATATATATGCAGTCTTTTTTTCAATAAAAAAAAGGTCATATTTATTCAATTGAAATAAAGAGTAAAGTCTTAAGAGTTTACATAAAATATATCCAATATGTTCCTAGAGCCCAAGAGTAATAAGACTAAGAGTTTACATAAAATATATCCAACATGTTCCTAGAGCCTAGGAGTAATAAGACTAGAGCATAAAAAAAGTATGCAATACATGGCCTTGTGCAAAAACATAAACAAAAGAACACCTGAAGAATAACTCAAAAATGACTCACAACTTTAGATAATCAACATCTTAAACAAACAAAAAACAAAACATAAACAATTTTCTAGTAGAAACCAACATTAAGAGTCAAGTATTTGAAGGCCAAAGGGGATTTGTAGTCTCCCTTTGTGCAACAATTTAATGCCCTGCCATTTTTCATAAAATATGTAACTGTCTTCAACACCAAGCCCTCTTTTGGATAACGAGTTTGCTTGTCGATTAAATTCCATGTAGATGTGCTTGAAGGACACAAAGGAGAAGTTGATTATGTCTATTCAATGCTTGAGAGAAAGACTCGTAATCCTGTTTAAACCATTCAACCACTTTAAAACAATTCGGGAGTCCCCATAAATATGTAAGGAGGAGACCCTGAAAGTGATAACACCAAGAGGAAGGGCCCAACACAAGATGATTTCCACTTTAGTATTTGATCTCGTGCCCATGTTGAGCCAAAAATTGAAAGATATATTATCGTGTAAAACCAAATATGCACCTCCTCCACAAACATTTTGTTGTTGAGATCCATAAAAAAATCCCACATTTTCAGCTAGTGAAGCATAAGGAAATGGAAGGCATTGAGTTTTAAAACTTGGTAAGCAAGGGAGGTGCTCATGAAAGAATCTAAGGATCTAAGGAATAATTCCAGGTAAAGAGATAACCTGACCTTCAAAAAGCAGCTTGTTCCTTACCTTCCAGATGCCCCATGCCATAAACATGGGCAAAGCTCTAAATCTTCCCATGTGTTGATCCCACCATTTTAAGCAAGATTCCAAGAAAATAAATGGATCTCCATTAGAGATATTAATAACACATAGAATCTCTTGCCAAAGAACAATTGAAAGAACACACTAAAAAAATAAGTGTGCAACATGGGAGAACCTTTTGAAGAGGGGGTTTTGTGGACCAAATGTATGCTTTCTCTGTCAAGAAGGTCTGGATTCGGTTGCATATATGAGACTTTGTTGTACTTTCATATCATATTAATTTCACTCAACTTATATATATATTCCAAATATTCTGAATATTTTGTGTGTGAGTAAACTTTGTTTGTTTTAATTGGCATAAAAAATAGAAGAAAAGGAAAATATCAAAACATTTTTTCAAAAGGCGCTATCAACAAAAGACAAATAAATTAAAACATTAACAAATAAAACTAATCATTTCAGGAGTTGAGGAACTTTCATGTCTCGGGAATCATAATTAAAAACTACTTACATATATTAGGAAGATTAGTAATGATAAGGAATCATTGAAAAACAAGTTAAAACAACTTATCTAAGAGAGAGCATCAAAATCTTCAAATAAAAAAGTCCAAGTTAAAGAAAAGAGAACAAATATCAATCCAATTAATATTACAATTAAAAAATATCCCAATCTAATTGAAGTAAAAACATACTTGAATGTTGGAATACAAACGATGGAAATTCAAAGTGAAGGTTCAACAATTAACCAAGCAATGCCAGTGTATAAAGATAATCATATACCGAAAGTAAATCAGGCAAATGCTACAAGTATGATAATAAAAAACCATATTACAAGAAATCCTTATCAACATCCACATCATAATATCAAATATCTTAATGAATCGATGTCTCAATATCCTCCAGAATAGAAACAATTGATTTATATTCCAAAAAATATTGATGTTCATGCAATTCAATCTCACAACAATGATTCATCATGGAAGTGTAATACTCCGCAAAAGATCAACTTAGGATAGTTAGTCCATTATGGTTTGACGATTTTGCTCAGCATTCGAAAGTTCATATTGTCTTGTATACTCAAAGACGATAGTTCCAAGAATAGAGAGTGATACAAAAATATTACAAGCCAAAAAAAATGGTGTCAAGCCTTTCCATAAATATGCTTTGATGACAAAGTATTTCTTAAGGGGAAGACAATATTATGAACATAAATATACAAGAATATAAATTATAAATGGTATAAATAGTAACAAAATTATAATTAAATAATAACTTATAATTAATGAAAGGACATATGAACGAATATGTGCTCGCTAAATAATGTGACTCTTAATGAAACATAAATTTTGTCTAGTATCTATAACGAGGCCTTCATTTGTAATTTTCATCATATCATTTTTCTCATGCATTTCTATATATATTATTTTATCCTAAAATATATATCTTTATATTCCAAGTCTTATGGATACTTTGTTGGTGAGCCGTAGTTTGGCTATGATAATAGGTTCTTTCCTCTTAAGTTTGTTGGGGCATCATTATAAAATGTAGTTGCAATCTCTTGTTACATGCCCTTTGTGAGTGAGTGTATCTATCATATCTCTTCTAGAGATAAGTTACCACTATTCTAAACATTATATATTGTTATGTACATGGTGATTTTTTTTCACCGTTGGTTCCTAATAGAATTTGGTTTTCATTGCAATACTTTGTTTTTGATATTATATTTTATCTTCTTTGTTGACACCTAACCTTTGGGAGTAGGAAAAACCATGTAAATGTTGTGTATAGAAAATAAAGGACATTGGAAAATGAAAAGACATTGGGAGATGAATCCCAATAGTGTCCCTCTCCTTGTATAAATCCAAGTTTCTCTTAATGCAAAAATACAATTCATTTGTGGAGTCACTCTCCTAGCTTGACATGGTATTAGAGCATAGGTGCCAAATTTAGTTTCTACATGTAACTCCTGTATAAATTTGTGATTATTCTTTGTATCCTTTGTCCATCCATTAATAAAAAAATGCTTTGTCCCTTTCTATCGTTTTGTCGTCTCTATTAACACTCTAACGCTCTGACCTACATACCCAAATCTTTTTGTATGCTCTAGAGTTGTGCGTTTCAGTCTATCAAATATGTGTGTACATCAACAATTGAAAAACAAAAATTGATGATGGTCATGGTCGTGTTCTAGAGAAGTACAATGCCACTACAACACATGCCTTGACTTCTTCACCATATCCAACAAGGCCACCCTTTACAGAGTGCTTATTGCAGGTTTCAGGAAAGTCAAACGATGTTATAAAGGCTTTTGTTCCATGAGTATAGACTAGATGTTGTATGTTGCATAAGTCAGTATGAACGTTGAATAATTTTTGAGGTAGTGAGCATAGACTGTGCATTAGCTCCCTGCATATGCTAGTATGCATTTTATTGACTGTGCATTGAAGTTTTTGTGTAGTCGATGAATAGTTTTTGAAGATTGTGTTCCATTGTTTATGGCCGATATATATTGTATGATGAATAGTAAATAAATTATGAAAAGGTCATATATGCATTGCTTCATATTGGAGTGTTGAGTAGATATATTTGTTTATGAGTTGAGTTTTTTGGGTATGTGACATTCACTCTATTTTTTATAGCCATATATTATATGGTAATGAAATTACATGGTGTATGGAGGAATATTGAGAGCCTACACTCTTAGTTAAAGATATTTTTTTTGAAGACAACCAATTATTTTTATTGCAAGTATTATAATTATTTTGAGGCCATATCATATTTTATGATGCATTCACTTATCTCTATAGTTGGAGTGGTTCTCTCAGGCAAAGAGAACTACCATGAGTGGTCCAGGAAGATAAAGGACACTTTGATTTTCAATGAGTTGTGGAAAGTAATTTGTGAAGGAGAAGGAGGCAATCATCCTCAGAAGCCCACTTTTGACAAGGAGCTTTCCATCTTGGAAACAAGAACAATTTGGCCTATGCCTTAATTGTAGCATTTGTTAGTGAAGAGGTGATTCATCGTATTACTCCTTTCATATATGCTTTTCATACTTTAAAGAAGCTGAAAGAATTATATGACTCACACTCTAAGCTAGAAGTGGTTCAATTAATGATCAAACTATTTAATTTAGAATTGAAGGATGATGATCTCCTTGCCTTAGTCTCTGAAATAAGAGCCATTATGCATGCCATAGAAGCCAATAATGCTAAAATGGATGTTCCTCTCACTGCTTTTGTCAAGGCATTGTATCCCACTTATTCCCATTATCTTGAGTCATTACAAGCAAGTGGTAAACTTTTAGAGATTTCTTTTGACTCTCTGGTGGACAAGTTTGCTAAAAGAGAGAAAGCTTTTGGGAAGAAAAAGACAATTGTTTAGTCTTCTAAAGAAGTTGTATGCCTTGCACAAAAAGAGAATAATCAGGGACAAGATTCCTCTAGAGGAAGAGGTGGTCGAAGAGGACAAGGAAGGAATACTTTTAGAAGTGGGGGGGAAGACACTTCCAATGAGAAATGTATGATCTTCATTGCATACTATGTAACATAAATGGTCATGATTCTTCCACATGTAAGCTCTCATGGGATAGGATTATACAAGAAAAATATGAAGATAAAGGAATCATCAGATAAAGGGAAAGGAAAAGCACCTGAGTCTGCTCATTATGTTGTGGCACTTTGCAACATTGGAGCAATCGAAGACTTATTTAGTGCTTCACTTGTTTTAGGGAAAGATGCTTGGTTGCTTGATGCAAGAGAAACTTTCCATATGACTTTCAGAAGAGGTTTCTTTGAAGAATTCACTGACAATGTTGATGGAGCAGTCTACTTTGTAGACAAGTCAAAACTCAAGCCATCATAGCTTGGCACCATCAGGCTCAAACTACATGGTCTTCCAAACTTTCTTCTACATGATGTTCTATCCTCTTGGAGTTAAGGAGAAATTTGTTGTATTTGGTCCACATTCGCCAGCAAGGACACTCCATTCACATATTTGATGGCATGGTTGAGGTCAGAAAAGTTGTGGAATTATGACAACAAATTATGTAATTATGAGTAAAATCTTTATTAGTTATTGCAAGATAGTTTTGTAAGTTAGTAACGAGATTTATACCCAATAAAAATTATGTAACAGAGGAGAGGCTCTTCTAAAATTGGTGAATGACTGAGAGAATGTAATTACGGAGAATCATTCTTGATTAATAAAGATCCAATCCCTTGCCTCGTGGAGTTTCCTTGATACCCTCTCAAGGTTTTACCACTTAAATCATCTTATGTAAATGTGTGATTTCATTCAGTTTCCATTCATTTTTTCCTCCATGCATTTTTCATTTTTCCTTTGGTGTTTAATCTTGTTTAATAAATTCTAGTTCAACAATTGGTATATTGGTTGCCATTGCTGAAGGGGATCAATTGCTTATAAAAGGTGATTCCCCTATCGTGTTGTCGTTTGTAAGTCCCTGCTGCCATTGTTAATGAAGGAGAAAACTCGTGTTGAAGCCACTTCAACTCGCTAGTGGTCAAGCATGTGTTGTTGGAGAAAGTGGTTGTGTGTGTTAGTGTCGGTCTTAAGCCCTCCATCAGCGATCAATAGCTCTTTGCATATGCATAGTTAGGTGTCTCATCAGTGTCAATTTTGCATCCCACTAGGCATGCCATAACACTGAATGGAGGAGCTGGTCTTTGTTCCCCTCTTGGCTTTGCTGGATGAGGTCATACTACAATGTAATTGAGTCATACTTGTTGTTATTTTTGTCTTGAGGTCCCATGGTCTTAGGTCTAGGGTTTTGAGTAAAAATTATGTCAAGGTCACGAGTCAAGGTCAGTGAGTGCCCAGCAAGCCAAAGGGAGGTATGTACACATGTTTCATTGTTATTTTTCCTCAGCTACAGATTATTTTATGCCTTGGATTTAAAAACCCTGTTTTTAAGTCCGAGGATCATGTCAAATTTGTAAAAATAAAGAAATTCTCAGAAGTTTGCTAAAGTGCCGGCAACAACCCTGGTTCCTTCTCCACAGTCCATCAGATGGTCAACCTGCAAAAAGAACGGAGTCAAATGCATCAAAAGAGCTCATTTCAGGACAAAATGACTCCAAAACAGTGTGAAAAAGAATGTCAAAGTATAAACATTATAAAGTGGGTTTTTGAGTTAAATTTTTTTTAAATGGAAGCATATAAAGGTAAATTCCCTCTTTAAAGACTCTCATTGTGCATTTGGGAGCAAGAATTTACAAGGCTAAAGGCAAAGAAGACGATTTCGGGTAGCATTCAGCAATTTTAGTGCCTGAGAAGGTGCGCGGTTATGACATGACTTTGCGCGGTTACCTGGGCAGTGCGCGGCTCTGAGAGAGCAATTTTTCTAAAGAAAATTACACGCGCGCGGACATCTAGGAGGTGCGCGGACTTTTCAGGGAGGTGCGCGGACATCTGGGCAGCGCACGGATTTCTAGGCATAAAAACTCATCCAATCAGCAAACCCTCTTTCAAGCTCGCCTAAATTGGTCCAGGTATGTCTCCTCCATGAGCTTAGGGGTGGTGTGATGATTGCAAAGGAGGATTATGATCATAACTTCATGCAAGAAATCGATGGAGAAATGATGGGTGTTTTGCAAGCTTATGTTTTGACAGTTTGTTTGTTTCTCAAGGCAATTTTTCCTTATATCCCTCCTTTCGTTTTCCCATTGATATTCACATATGTTAGTATGTCATGTTTATTGATCTCATTTGCAAATTAAACATACAAACCCTACCTCTAAATCCTATCAAACCCTAGTTCTTTTTAACCATATAAATCATGCCTTTTCCCCATGCTACGCACTCAAACCCTACACCATTACACACAGCAAATTATGAATTTAAATTGCACAGTAAATCAATGAAAACAAATATAGTAAAAAAAAAAAGAGAAAATGATGACAAGGCATGCTAACTAGAATTGTAAAAAATAAAAATAAATAATAAAAATATAATTTGCATAGCCTTATAAAAATAAAAATAAAAAAAGAATGTCATCTTGCTGTGAGTATCAAAGGATAGAAGCTGTGTGAAATCGTGACAAAGTTTATCAAATGTATCTGCTGATAGCTATCAAAAGGAGTAGTTTTGCTGTGCTAGGGTTTGTTTAATAGCATGGTATTCCTCCCTAATTCCTAAACTCTGTTTTCTCTTACCTTTCCCCTCATGAAAACCCTAATTCACTCATGATTAATACAACTATGAAGCTGCCAGCGCTATTGAAAGACCGCTGTTATGAAAATTGGTTGGCAGACTTGGTTTGTAGGTTTCATTACGCCCTCATTCCCATAATTCCCTTGATACAATCTCCCTCCCATTCATTGCAAAATGATTACAGCAAACCTTCCCTTCCCCTTGTAATCAGCATCAGATAGTCATTTTTACATATGGAAAAAACAGAGTATGCTTATGGAAGGCATGCAAAACCAAAAAGAAACGAGCTGCCTGCTAGCTGTACGTACATAAGTGATGCTGCACTATCCTCCTATGCCCATGGCAACCTCCCCTCCAGCATGAAGATTTTCATTGTCCTTTCCCTTGACTTCAAAGTTTCCCTAAATAAAGTATTAATTTGCAAATGTTGAAAGATAGAATGACATATTTAGCATTATGTGATAGTTTCCTTCAAAATTCCCTTCTTATATATATTTTTCCCTTTCCTATATGTAAAATTCCTTCCCCTAACATATCCCTCATGATGTTTCCCCTTGAAAACAGCATACTTCAGAGCGTTTTGCAGGCAGAGCAGCGATCATTTGGACTTGTTTATTCCACCTTGCTCAATAACACCATGTCGACTACTGAGACTAATGAGCAAGGTGATGACCGATCATCATCCACTAAGATTGAGACACAGCGGAGGCCTCGTAGGGGAGGCAAGAGTGGCCAACACAAGAAGGTAGAGCCCACATCATTGACTGAGTTACAGGCTTGCCCATTTGCAGTATCTTGTTTTCAGCACATGGCTTGTTATCAGTTTTGTGAGAGGCTCTCACACATTCAGCCTCACAAAGAGTTGGCTCGGTTGTTCGTTTTACATCTCCATGATGGACAGGTCACCCTTGCAGGGGTGAATTTTGTATTTTCTCCAGAGGCTATCACAGATGCTACTAGGATACCCAATGTGGGTGAGGTGTGGCTGAAGCGCAAGTGGCTGGACTTTGTATATTATGAGCCGTATGTCAAGCCTACCTGTATGCATAACTTGTCCGGGACCTTTCCCATCAAGTTCCTCCGAGCAGAGTATATGGATATCATGAGACTTATTATGCACTACTTCACATGCGAGGGGAGATTCGCACGAGTATCATCTTATCATATACGCATGTTGATGCACTTCACTAGAGTGAGAGTCATGAACATTGCAGCATACTTATCTCACGACACTCAGAGGTTGACCGCTCTTTTTCAGAGACAGACCCCAGCACAGCAGTTGCGGAGCTTATGTCATCATGGTCTTATCCAGCTAGTAGTTTCCCATCAGCTGAGCCAGCAGGGCATTCCTTGGGCGGATTTCATCTCCCGACACTTTTTCACACAGTCACACCCA
>APFE030220179.1:2222-37495 GCA_000404065.3 Pinus taeda
CCCTACTAAAAATATGTAAATAATCATCCCCTATGTAAATATCCCTCCCCCTGGTTGAAAAATAACCATAAGTACCCCCGGGAATTGCTCAGTTTACCTGAAACTTAGCAAGAACCCTCACGCTGCCCCTTCAAACCATCTTCCAAATAAAATGGACTCCTTCCATAGTATAAACTCCCTTTTTTAGGTTATCGGACCCCTTCCGAAGCCTCAAATTCCTTTCTGACCCACTTACTCACTTCTTCCGACCGCAATAAACCCCTGCCGACCTCCTTAACACTCCGCAAATCCTAGTAAGCCAGCTCGCATCGCAAGATCGCAATATTCTCACCATATAAGTGATGCCCCATCCATCGTTACCCGACATGATATCGCGATATCGGCGATCGGCAGTCGCAAGCGTCGCATGCCCAACTAAAATACCTTCCCATTCCCCGCCGACGCGATATTGCGATCGCATCGGAGAAGTTCATCGCATCGCCTTCAAATATGAGCACCCCACCATGTCACATCTGTACCAAGACCCACCGCTGACATCAGCAGGCTGATGTCATCTGTCGTACTGCTAACGTCATGCTGATGTCAGCAGCCAAGAAACCGAAAATTCGCGCAGGAAGAGAAATCGCACTTCGGAGCTCCGGAACAAGAAACAGAGGAAATTTTCGATGCGCGATTAGCGCGAAGCGCTAATCGCCCATCGCTACGGGAAATAGGCCGTTTTGGGGAATCTTTGGGGAATCTTTTGATTCCTTGGCCCGTTTTGCGCCGAAAAAGCCCGAAATCGCCCGATTTTTCCAGATTAATTCGGTTTAAAGACAGCAAAGGACCAATGACAGAGATTAAAGTGTATCAGATCAAATCATCAAGGAACAAGCACGTCAAAGAGTATCAGCAGGCGGCGGAAGCCATCAATGTAGCGGCAAAGAGTATCATCGAAAATCTTAAGCAGTGGCCCAAAGCAGGAGAACATTTAATACCTTCCAACAAAGTCAAAGAAAGAGGGCGAAGCCACTCAAAAACCCTCAAATCATAATTATTACACATTTAACTCGCACCAGAATAGAACTACAGATCCCGAAGCATAGTTATTCCAGCAGCACCACATCAAGCCTCCAAGGGCCACATTGCATTCTTTTTGATCCAGTTGCCTCTGGCGCAGCCCAAAGGACTTACCTGCATTTAATTCCAGCGACACTTAGGTTTTAGAAAAGCTTTTCCAGCAGACCTGTTTAGGTCAATTGTAATAAATGACTTTCTGATATTTTTCTTATATATACCACCCTGAAAGATGTAGCAGGGGGTTGGTTGGCTGGTTAGTGAGTCGAGGAAATTGCTTAGTCTTTTTCTCGACATTTTCTTCAAGCAGAGACCTGCACTGTAACTGTCATATTTTCTATAATCAAAGACTGATGAAAGCATGGATTTTGAAACTGTTTGATGTGTTTAACGGGCTGAGGAGTGATTACGAAATTCCTGTGCTTCTACATGGTTCAATAAGTGTTTCTCAACTTTGTTAATTTTCATGTTTGTTTTACCACCGTTCCGCCATCTAAAGTGCAGAAAAGAAGAATAACTTAGGATTTGTTTAACTACACCTTAAGCTCAATTTCTAAATTTTTTCATGTTTTCATCAGAAATAGTTATGAGTATGTATACTTAAATGATCTTGTTTACGCTATTTCTTTCACATATGAATGAGAGTTTAGGAATTCTTAGCTGCTCCTAGATAACCAGTCATCCACTTCTCCTCTTTTTCAGTATGATGAAATGATTCTCCTTTGCCTTTCATCTCTGCATCCTTTCAGTAGATTGATAATTGTATCATGTGTGGCTATCTCGCTCCTTAATCCTCCTGTGACCAAGAAAACGCAATAGAAAGCTTTAATCCATGACTCCATGCCCAATGGTTTGAAACTTATCACACCTTACCTTGCCTCTTTGCTTGAGATTTCTCCCTTCCATCCAAACACAAACAAAAAACACCTGAGCCAAAAGCTAGCCTAAAATCATCAACAAAGTTGAAGCATTAAGAGAGAGCCCTCTCTGATTGCAGGTGGGCTAGAATCTGCAATCCAAAGATTGGTTTGTGGTTACCTCGGCCGTATCCCTAAACAGGAGCCTAGGGACAACCTGAGTGATAACAGGTCCTTTGGAATGTATTGCTCTTCCCTAATCAAGGTCTGGAATAACTGAGCAAGTTTGATGGAGGTGATTGTAGGGAATCTGTTAAGCAGGTCTCCAACAGAAAGGGGGGTTAGGTTCTGGCCTAGTTGCAACTGCAGCATCTCATTAATGGATTCAACAATGATGGTAAATAATACAGCATGGTCAGGAGTCATCACTACTTTTTGGCTGGGATTGTAGTTTATATGGAAATAGTGGACAATTTCAGGGAAGATATGAACTATGGGGAATTGGTATTGGGCAAACCTGATTCCCAAATACCTATTTTGTCTATGTGGTTCAAGTACTGGTCTTTGTACCTGCAATATAGCTTCAGTAGGGATTCTTGGACAAAGGTGTCTTTGATTTGAAAGTCTTTGTCTATCAAAGGGAGATGGTCTAAGTCCTTGTGGGGAGTAGAAATTGGTATGACATTCAAAGCAACTGGCACAACAATCCTTGGTTCTTGTGGATTCAAAGACGAGGGCGAAAGGTTTTCTGTCAAATTGGGGGAAAGTTGGTTCAATTTGGAGTAGTTGAGGATTGTTGGGCAATTGTTTTATCGAATTACTTAATAACTTAAAGCAGTTGAGTAAAGGTTTGGGAATTAAACAGGGTTTCTCAGTGATTTTGGGTAAATACCTGCTTTCGGCTCTGAATGGATTGATGAGCGACTGTGCACAGTTTGCAGGTAGTGCACGTCACTGAAGGGTGGTCTAGAAGTTCAGCAGCTTCTGTAGGTTGACAGTTGGACTTGGGTTGATTTTCATACATACTTTGGTGCTTGCATGGAGGTATGAGTAGTCTTTTTCATGATAAAACTAAAAACAATGAGTTTTTTCAGTTTTATTAGTCCACTGTTTTGGTGGGTACACAGGGAAAGGTAGGTTTGGAGTGAGGCAGGGAGTGAGACGTTTTGTCGTCTAGTGGGAGGCAGTAAGCGGGTTTAGATCGCACCACTTTTGGGCTCGAGTGGTTTCGGGGGGAGGCCGCCCGATGCCACTCATCGGGCGCCACGTAGCAGCAAGGTGAAAAGTGAAACCACTCATATCGAGCGGGTAAAGGATAGCCTTCAGAGGCCGTTCGATATGATCATCAACTGTCAAATCAAATGGGGCATGATCGTATGGTGATCGGGGTGGGGATTTGACATGAAGTTTAATGGAGGGGCCCGACGGAGGTTTAAGCATGGAGGGATTAAGTTAATTAATGGATTATGGTAGATTAAAGGCATCGGGGTTGATTTCATTGGTAGAGGTCGATTATTAATTAACCACAGATCGGTTAATTAATCTCTTTTATTCGACAAAGGGTTTTGGTTCTTAATTAGTCGTTGGTCGACTAATTAACCCTTTAATCACTCACGGTATTTAATAAATTTTATATTTCAAACTTTGGGACGGGATATTAATATTAAGGCGTTTTAATAAATACATAGGGAAAAGGGTTGTTTTCTTGGGAGTTTAATATAAATAAAGTTACCATTTAATATGAATGAAGGCATATAAAGCATAAAAACTTAGGCAAAATGTATATTTGTGGGTTTTTGTGAAAAGGGGTTTCTACATGGGAGGTGATCACTTTTCTAAGGTTTTATCCTCAGAGAAAGGGGTTTATTAGGGGAGAGTAAGTTTATTTGGGAATATGAGTGAATTTTAAGGGGGGTGAATTCTTATGAGGGGACCTTTAGTACTTAGGACCTATAAGTTATTGGGTTGAGGGTCCGGTCCCTCCAGAAGTCAGAGAAATGCTCTTAACCCCTTTAACTTAATATTTTAGGTACTTTGAGACTTTCCTTGGAAATTAGTTAAGTGAAAAATGTAATGAATGAGGGAGGTTAACCAATTGACTTTGTGTACTTTGGTAAATGCTCAATTTTCATCCATACTTAGAAATTTGATGATGAAGGTGAATGATATGAACTTATTTAATCAATCATCACAATTCTGCAACCATTCAACTACTTACCCATATACTCATCCTACCATTTTTACTTCTCTTTATTAGGGTGTACTTAAGTTGGCAAACCCTTTAACAAAACTTGTTTCTTTTCTTTTACAAAAGTAATCTATATAAGTCGAACCTTATTACATCCAAGGGCTCATATTAAATAGTTGAGCTCCTTTTATTTACTCTACCTATCTACTTATCTGCCAAGATTAAACAGTTTGGTCAGATTTTATTCTCTATTTCTAAGCATAAAATTGAAAACATGAAATAGCCAAGTTTAAACATTTTGAACATCCATGGATTGTGGCAAAGGTAACAAGCTGCACACAATCTTTTATTCTGCATCAAAAGTAAACAATAGTGACATTTTGTCTTGCACACTTTCATGGTATTTTTCTTTCTTGGTGTTTTTTTCATATTTTTTGACCTTTTTTATTCTTTTTGTCCTTTGATTTTTCTTTTAGGGCATACCCTCTTTACATTTTTTATTTTTTTGAATATGGAAAAAATTTTCAGAGAGAAAAGGTATGTACATATTACAGTTTTGACCTCAGCTATTAAAAAATTATGACTCCTATTGGTATAGGAACAT
Source organism: Pinus taeda (assembly GCA_000404065.3). NCBI lineage: Eukaryota > Viridiplantae > Streptophyta > Pinopsida > Pinales > Pinaceae > Pinus > Pinus taeda. The sequence continues at coordinate 6,928 of APFE030220179.1, forward strand.
AACAGTTCCAACTTGGCACATGATCTAATCCTCAAGGAACTTTTCTTGGGTTAACTCTCAAGTAAACATGTTACCCAACTTGGAACTCCTTATACATCCTAAGTTGATCTACATAGCTCTTCTACATTTCATGTTCCACTTTTAAATTATGCATGATAGTTTGCATCTATTGCTCCATTTATTTTAGCATATCAAGTCCAATAAGGACCCTATAACTAGATCACTCTAACTGAAAGGAGTATGGAAACTCCTTCGTAAAGTTCCTTGAATAGGTTCATTTTCAGAGATTCTTAGTACCCATTGTTTTATGCAAACTCCATAAGTGGAAGATTCTCTTCCCACTTTGTTAGTTCGTGCATCACGTACATCCTCAACATGTCTTTGAGTATTCTATTTGTACTCTCTATTTTCCCATCTGTTTTTGGATGATATGTTGTATTGAATGCCAATTCAGTCCCTAGGCTTGCAAATAGTTCCTTCCAAAAATTGGAAGTGAACTTGGAATCTCTATCTGAAATGATCTTCTCGGGAACTCCATGCAACCTCACAATCTCCCTTATGAAAGTTTTGAGCCACTTCACTAGCTAAATTGGTGGACTTGACTGTTACAAAATGTGCCACTTTTCTCAACTTGTCAATGACCACCATAATAACAGCATGTTTCCTGAAGGACCTTGGTGAAATGGTGATGAAATCCATGGAGATCACTTCCTACTTCCATTCCTAAATAGGAATAGATTTCAATAAACCTGATGGATGTTTACATTCAACCTTCACTTGTTGGAATTCCATGCACTTAGTGATAAAATCAACCACTTCCCTTTTCAAATTAGGAAAATAATAAAACCTCTTGATGGTCATGAGAGTCTTTTCATATCTCAGGAGGTCGGAATATGGCTTAGCATGAAATTGTCTAATTGGGAGTCTCTTCAAATCTTCATTGTTCGACACATAGATTATACTCTTGAATCTAACTAGCCCATCATCTAGAAGTTGATATTCTTAGTCCTTTTCACCCTCTTGCTATAGTTTTTCTTTATTTATTGATATCTCTCATAATGACGTATTACAATTTGAACTGATCTCCTAGTTCCATCCCATAATAACTTATGACTGCTAAATGATTTAATTGTACCCTCTTGCTTAGTGCATCCATTACTTTGTTCTGCTTGCCTTTTATATATATGATTTCAAAATAAAATTCATTAAGCATGTCTAGCCATTGTGATTTCCTTACATTTAACTTCGGTTGTTCAAATAAATACTTCAGCCCTCCATGATTAGTCATTAGGGTAAGTTTTCTTCCAAGAATGTAGTGTCTCCACATCTTTATCACATGGATGATGACAGCCAATTCCAAATCATGACTCACATTAACAGAGAAATTTTTAAGGATGGAATTTTCTCTTAAAGTTGAGAAACTTTCGTGAATCTTACTAGTCCCGAATATGCAAATTGTAAAAAAAAATGATCATTTTTTATAGAAATGTTTGTATTTCAAATGATTTATATTAGTCGATATAATATTTTGGTTATTTTTAAGGTAAAATAATGGCGTACTATCAAATTTGGGTGAATAATTTTAGAAAAAAATGGAAATTGGTGAACATTTTTTTTTTGGAAAAAGCATGGGAAATTAGCCCCTTTGTGAATATTATCCCCTAAAATTTTCCCTACTCACATAGTTTGCCTAGTTTCCATTTAATTTTCGTGACTCATAGAAAACTACTTGTCCCTCCTGCATCAAGAATATACCGAGCCCCTATTTCTAGACATCTATATTAACCATGAAATCCTTAACTAGATATGCAATCCTTAACACTGGTGCATTAGTGAAAATTGCTTCAATTGTTGAAAGCTTGTTGCACATTCAACTATCCACTCAAATTTCTTTCCTTTTTCTACAAGGATGTGATAGGATGGACTTTCTTGGAAAATTTTCTGATGAACTTCCGATAGTAGCCTACCAACCCCATGAATGATCTAATCGCATTCACATCCTTCAGTGTTGGCCACTCTAGGATGCCCATGATATTTTCTGGATCAACTAATATCCCCTCCTTGGATACAATGTGCCCCAAATAATGTATCTGTGATTGGAAGAATTTGTATTTTCTAAGCTTTGCATAAATCTTGTGTTCTCTCAATATTTGTAGCACTACAACTAAATTCTCTTCATCTTCTCCTTAGTCCTTGAATATACCAATATGTCATCAACAAATACAATAAAAAATTTGTCCAAATAAGGATGCAACGTACTGTTCATTAAACATATGAAAGTGGCAAGGACATTAGCAAGCCCAAAGGGAACCGCCACAAACTTATAATGCTTGCATCTTATCAAAAATGAAATCTTATGATATCATATTCCTTGATGTGCACTTGATGATACCCTAACCTCAAATCGATCTTGGAGAATACTATTTCTCCTCTCAATTGGTCAAATAATTCATCAATATGTGGAAAAGGATACATGTTCTTGATGATCACTTTATTTAGTTGTTTGCTGTCAATATAGAATCTAAGAGTACCATCCTTTTCTTCACAAACAAAACTGGTGCTCCCCATGGAGACACACTGAGATTTATATAACTCTTATCAAGCATTTATTTAAGCTATAATTTCAACTCAACCAGTTCATGAGTACTCATCCTATATGGTGCCTTGGATGTTGGTGTTTCTCCGCGCATCGATTCAATAGAAAAATTGACCTCTCTGTGAGGAGGTAATCCTGGAACTTATACTAGAAATACATTTGCATACTACTGCAATCCCATATATCACTTCAACAGTTTGCTTTCATCCTGTTCAACGTTGCTAGTGGCTTTTTCATTGCTGGAAATTTGCACAAGAAATCAATGGCAACCTTTCTAGCTACTTCTCTTGGCTTGCATGGCTTTGATCAACCTCACTAAAGTAGGACTTCACTTTCCTTGAAATATCCTTCTTTCTCCATGCTCATCCAAGCACTCAATTGCGTTTTCAAAACAATCAACTTTGGTCCTATGTGCATACAGCCAGTACATGCCCAACAACATGTTGTACACACCCAATGGTAACACATTGAGGTTTTCCACTATTAGCATTTCATTTAATTTAGTTGGGAATTCCTTCACCCAATATTTGATCCTCTTCTTTATTCCCATGGCTAATTGAACTATCAAAGATTCCTCATGTGGTTCTCGGTTCAAATGACATCGTTCCATAATAATTGGGATAGCTTATCTATAATTAGAACTGGGGTCAGTCAAAATTGAGATAGTTTGATTGCAAATCTTACCTTCCATCTCAATTGTGGAATCCTCATGGTTTGGCTGTTGATTTGTCCAATTCCACATAGATCTTGGGCATACCATGTGCCAAATATCCCATGGTCTTCACTTCCTCTGTGTTGTAAAACCTCAGATCAACATGCCAGTGCTATGGGAAATCCTTCCTCTGTTGAGAAATCTAGGGTATTAAAAAATTACAATGATTCTTATAATCCATGATAACAATTTGTGAAGTATTTATACAATTTATCTTAGCTTGATATTTCATTAATTATTAGTGTGTGTTTTCACTTCATCAAACTACTACCAAAAACAAAAGAGACAAGAACACAAATATTTGGCTTTCTGCCGAGGCCAAAATCTCTCCCTCTTGGAGAGGAAAACCCATGCAAAATTCTTCTTATGGAGACTGCATTAATGAATACCAAGACCATGACCCTTGACACAATCTTCCTCTCCAATGCCAAGACATCAATCCTCTTCTTCATTGTTACTGGAATCATCTTCCTTGTTGCACCTTTGAGATCATCATGACCGCATCTACAAGAATTACATTACTGTTGTAAGGTTATTGAGAGCATCATTGCTACAACATGAATGTTGCTTGATATTGTGATGATCTTGAGATAATGACTTCTCTTCCTTATAGATTGAGATCACTATGAGATCATGATATTTATCTTTGCCGATGTTGATCCTCCTTAACATGAAAACCATTGCTTCTTTCATTACTACTTATTGTGACTATATCATATTGAGATCACTAGGATGCAGATCTGAATATTGAGACTGTATGTCTCTTCTCACAGATATGTCGAGAGTCATTTCATCATGATATTAAGCCAACAGAGTAGATCTGAGTCACTGATGTTCATTGTGTCTAGTCTACTACCGGGATACCACCAAGATCTATATGCCAAGACTGATCCTTGTCATATGAAATTAATCTATCTGAGATGTATTTAACTGGGATGCCGAGACTGTCATTATAAGGATTAGGTATATGCTGAAAATGCATCTAGCCCAAAACTTATGCCAATATTGTATCCTTATCTGAGATCTTCTCTGCCTCATCCATCCAAGGTTTGTGCCTTCAATTCATAGGTATGTTGAGGTGAGATCTACGCTCTAGATATTGTGTCCTCATTCATGCATCTGACATCTGGCCATGACTGCACCTAAGACGCAACTGAGGTGCAATCAATCCCTAATGTGGATCTTCTCCTTCATGCAAGGTTTCAGAGAGAGGAATGCGAGATCTCCTTCTTTTTTGCAGATACCTTATGCAAGATCTGTCCCTCCTTGACTACGTACACCTACACCCAATATCCACACGAAATTTCAGAGATAAATGTGAAGTTGTGATATGCCTTTTGGTGGATACCTTGATGAGGTATTTATAATGGTTGATTCTCCTATTTGAGCTGACTTGTAGCATGAACCAATGTTTCTATTCCCTTTAGCTGACATGACTTCCATTTATCCATTTAATTATATTTTTTATCAGATTTGGTGATCTCTTTGTTGTTTTTCTTCCAGACTTCGGTGTGCTTACTTGGATGATTGTTCTCGGTCTTGGAGGGATGTTACACATTGTTGAAGACTTGTACACATTTACATAGGCTCAAGAAGAGATGCTCAATACATTATATGACTCTTTGACATAAATAAAATCCTAAAGACATCAAGAAGAATTCTTTGACCTAATTACACTTCTTGCTCATGAAACCCATGAAGCGGGATATACAAAAATAATTTATTACATAATTTAAAAAATTCATGTCATTATGAAAACCAAACCTAGTTACACTTTCTTCAACACTCCCTCTTAACTAGGGAGGTATTCATAATGGTACTTGGTCATTCTCAATCTGAAGAATTTCTCATAAGAAGAATTGGATTTGAAATCTATCTATTATAGCATCATTTCAACCAACATTGTTTCATATATCATGGCCTTGACTAATAGATTAAAGCACAATGTTGGTGAGATAAATGACTAATAGACATGCATCATCATTGCCTCTCTTAGGGTCATACCCACCCGGGTGCTCTCTGAGTATGCCCTACTGGGACTATTCTCATCTTGGGTTCCGAGCCCTCAAGAATATCGGTCCTCTTGTCCACTCTTGTCTTGGATTCCCTACCACATACTCAAAGAGTGTAGGATGCCAGATGATTACACAATCCTCCATTCTTTCTTCCAAACTAAAGAAAAGAATATTGTTTCTAACTCTCCCTCTTAACCAAGGAAGAGTTCCAATTTTCTCTTCATTTAGAAACTTGCTCGAGTTCCTTTACTCATAGGAACCTCCCAGAGCTCCCTCTTACCCAAGAACTTGATCATCAATGCTTTATAGGGTCTTCTAGTTGAATGATGATCCTTTGATGTCATCACTTTATTCACATGTAGGGTTCAACCATCCATCACTTTCCTCCATCACGTCATCCCAGGAAGTATCCTCCTTGGCTTTACATCTGGGGTTTCCTTTGCAGCGCCATCTATCTTCACATTTTCTTCAACGGTGATTCACAAGGTACATAATTGTGATATCATTCACAACTCTCCTTGCCTTGGTCCTGCACACATACCCAGACCTTTACAAGAGGTCAGACACCAAAAAAAAATCACATGTTACCTTTTGGTGATGATCTTTTACCAATGATATCTTCTTGTATATATCAACATTCTTGCATACATGTTGACATATCTCCCAATGATATTTGTTGTCAAGGGCCTTCATATTTTCAATCTTCCATCATAGTCTTCACACTTTTATGGGAGATTTCCTAGTCAAGTCCTCTTGATGTTGATTTCCTTCAATATGGTTGCATGTTTCACGATCTCTTCCATCCTCATGTATTTCATTCCCAGGAGATCTCATAGTTCTTTAATTGTAGTCAATTACCTCATACTTCATATTAGGACATATTATGTTGATTTCATCTAGTTTGACTTATGTCTTTCTACATCCTTTCAAAGGAGGATATCCTTTCCCTTTTGATCATGCTTGATCCATTTTCACCTACAATCATATATCATGAAATTACAATATCAAATACAAATACAAGCATACATAACTCATTTTCCCGTTAGGCTTCTTTTAGTAGCTTTCTTGATTGAATGCATCTTCAATCCCTTGATCTGCTTCATCATGTCATATGTCCTTCATCTCATGATTTCCATAAGTTGGAATTCCTGATGAAGCACTTGTCGCCTTCCCAGACTAGGGGATCCTCCACTGAGGGTTCTATCAACGACTCTTCAGGATCTAGTATATCTCTATCTGGAAAATGTTTCCTTTGTCTTGGATGACTTCTTCCTTTCCTTTAATGTACAATGAGATTCCCAAGAGCTATATCCTTTATGATTCCTATACGAGCTCTTGATTCCATGATGCCATGATGAATCTTCTTACCATGTCCATATCTTCAAGGACTTCTGATAGGACCCTTTTGTGAGAGAGACATCATCTCACTCATACTATAGATACGCTACTCCCTCTTCCCTTGGTCCTTTTCTTCAACTCCTCCATAGTATTATTCTGTCTTGTCAACTTTTCCTTTGCACATAGTTGAGTCCTTTCAACTTACCTTTCTCTATCTGGCATAGTGACCACAGATTGAGGTAACTTGCTTATCCATGGACATTCTTACCTTGCTTATCAATATCAATATCAATGATGATTATTTTCTCATCATTTTTCCCGTATATTGTAACTAAGATCTCATGAAGATATTTTTTCATTCTTCTTTACTGCATTTCAGATAGTATATCCTCTAGAATTTCATGTATCCTTCTTATGTCTCCTTTCTTACTTTATAGAACCTAAAGAGTTCTCATGAATTTAAAGGAGAACTTGATGTACTTACTTCTCTAAGGATAATGAAAATCCTTCACATTCCATGCAAGAACCTTGATGACCCATCCAATATATAGGTCTTCTTGCAATCATGAAGTCATAAAACCAAACTTGATTATAAAATGAAAAGACACTTCCTTGATTGTGAAGATGAAATCTTCACCTTGATCAAGTTGGCAGAGTTAGAGTAGACATATTGGTGCTTCCTTCAACTGAGAGCTGTGATACGCAGATTGCCTCCTTTGCCTTCAAGCTATCTTGTTTTATATATCATAAAATTGTTGACATAATTGGGTAGTATGCAACATCGATTTATGATTTCTTTGCCATGATATAGAAATCCATCAATTAGTAAACACCTTCATTCTAAATTGAGTATTGTCCATACAAATTTGAACACTTTGCAGTAGATGATCTGCTTCTTTGAGTAGGAATCTGAGATGTTCTTTATTGACAAGATCCAATCACTAGAATGTTGAGATTATCCAAAGATGTGGATTGTGGGAGTCACCAAAGCTGTTGCTATGCATCTTGAGATCTGATTATTTCATCCTCTAAGTGTTGTCTTTCAAACCCTTTGTTGTAGACATGATGATGTAGGTTGCCACTTAGATCTAGGTATTGTTCTTTGATTGTAGATCATGATCCCTTCAGCTAATGTGATGCCTTGACCTCTGAATGTCTCTTTTCTACCCCTTTCCTTGACTTCTGAACCTTCCCTCTAATACCATGTTGAGAAATCTAGGGCATTAAGAAATTACATTGATTCTTCTAATGCACGATAAAAATTTGTGAAGTATTTATACAATTTATCTTAGCTTGATATTTCATTCATTATTAGTGTTTGTTTTCAGTTCATCAAATTGCTACCAAAAACAAAAGAGACAAGAACACACATATTTGGATTTCTACCAGGGCCAAAACCTCTCCCTCTTGGATAGGAAAACCCATGCAAAATTATTCTTATGGAGATTCCATTGATGAATACCAAGACCATGACCCTTGACACAATTTTCCTCTCCAAGACCAAGACATCAATCCTCTTCTTCATTGTTGCTGGAATCATCTTCCTTGCTGCACCTCTAAGATCATCACTACTGCATCTCCATGAATTTCATTATTGTTGTAAGGTTATTGAGAATATCATTGCTACACCATGACTACTCCTTGATATTGAGATGATATTGATATCATGACTGATATTCCTTATAGATTGAGATCATTGTGAGGTCATGATATTTATCTTTGTTGATATTAATCCTCCTTAACATGATAATCACTTCTTCTTTCATTACTATTTATTGTGACTGTATCATATTGAGATCACTAAGATGCAGATCTGAATATTGAGGTTGTATGTCTTTTCTCACAGATATGTTGAGACTCATTTCATCATGACATTATGCCGAGAGAGTAGATCTGACTCATTGCTATTCATTGTGTCTAGTCTGCTACTAGGATACCACCGTGATCTATCTGCCAAGTTTACTCCTTGTCATAGGAGATTAATTTATCCGAGATGTATTTCACTGTGATGTTGAGACTATCATTATAAGGATTAGGTCTATGTTGAAAATGTATTTAGCCCAGACCTTATGTCAATATTGTATCCTTATTTGATATCTTCTCTGCCTCATCCATCTGATGTTTGTGTCTTCAATTCATAGGTATGCCAAGGTGAGATCTCTGCTCTAGAACTTCGATCAATACTGCATCCTCATTCATGCATTCGAGATCTGGCCATGACTGCACCTAATACCGAACTGAGGTGCAGTCAAGCCCTAATGTGGATTTGCTCCTTCATGCAAGGTTTTAGAGAGAGGAATGTGAGATCTCCTTCTTGTTTGTGGATACCTTGTGCGAGATTTTTCCCTCCTTGATTGCGTACACTTGAACCCAATATCCACACGAAATTTCAGAGAGAAATGCGAATTTGTGATTTTCCTTTTGGCGGATACCTTGACAGGGTATTTATAGTGGTTGATGCTCCTATTTGAGCTTACTTGTAGCATGAACCAATGTGTCTATTCCTTGAGCTGACATGACTTCCATTTATCCATTTAATTCTATTTTTGAGCCGACTTGGTGATATCTTCATTGTTGTTCTTGTAGACATCTGTGTGCTTGCTTTTGGAGGATTGTGCTTGGTCTTCGAGGGATGTTACACACTGTTGAATACTTGTACACATTTACATAGGCTCAAGAAGAACTTCTCAATAGATGACATGGCTCTTTGACATATAAATAAAATCCTAAAGACATCAAGAAGAAGTATTTGACCTAATTACACTTCTTTCTCATGAAACCCATGAAGAAGGATATACAAAAATAATTTATTACATCATTTACAAAGATCATGTAATCATGAAAACTAAACCTAGTTACACTTTCTTCAACATCCTCAAGTGGTTTCCTCCACACATCCAACACTTATATGAACTCTTCCCATGACTCTTGTCTCCTTCTTGAAAAGAATCTTCCTTGCATACAATGTTGAAACATCACTGAATCTCTTAAGTAGCAGGGGCAATATGTGATTCCTTCATCATTTTATACCTCTTTCCTTTGAATTTGGCATAGTTTTTAGACTTTCAATTAGGTTTAAACTCTGGCCTATGCTTGGATTGAGCATAGCAATGTTTTACCTTTTTAATGGCATCATTTAGTGTCTAAGGCTCATGGATCTCAATTCAATCTATGAATGATAGAGGCAACCCACTAATAAACCTTTAAATTTTTTCCTTCTCATCTTTAATATATGGCACATATATCTACAACTCTAGAAATTTGGTGACATATTCTTCATCCAATATTTGTCCCATCCTGAGCTCATAAAATTGTTTTTCTTTATTGTCATAGTAGCTGTCTGATCAATATTTTTCTCCAAAGAGCCTATCAAATTCATTCCAATTCAGTCCCTCTTCAGTTATGCCTATGAAATTCTTCAAATCTTCTCACCATATGTCTTATTTTCTTTTTTGACCATAAGTGGCTACCTTTGCTCTAATGTTCTTAGAATAGTTATGGACTCTGAAGAACTTCTTCATTCCAAGCAGCTAAGCTTCTGCATCTTCAAATTTCTTCATCTCTCCATCAAATGTGGGTGGTTTTACGTTCTTAATTTCCTTCAGCATAGGGTCCCTTTCTCTCTTTCTCTGATAGTGATGATGAGGATGGTGATGATATCTCTTGGTAGTAGAACTAGAATGTCTACCATAATGATGTCCATGAGTGCTAGTTATTACCTCTGGGGTGCTTAATGGTGCATTCCCTCTCAGTGTGTATTCTTTGTCCTTTATGTGCCTTTTCTTGGACTTGCTACCGTCTACCCCATTCATTCTCTCTTCTAAATCTAGAGGGATATTCTTGTCTCTATGAATAGCCCGCAGCTCATACTGCCTTTGTCTTTGCAAATATGAGAGGCTTTGCAGTATGACTACATTTACCTCAACTTGTTTTTTTTCTAATCCCTTACCAACCTTTCAACCATCCTTACAACTCTTGATCTCAACCCTTAGGTTCCTCAATGTATTAATCTAGTCAAGAGAGTCTGCCCCTTGCCCAACTGATCTTTGTTCTTCATTTATCCTTACTTCATATCCATGTTGTGATTGATCAGAGCTATATTGCGCCATTAATTTCCTCATTTCCTTTGTCTCTCACTACTTGTGATCTGGTGTCATTCACACACAATGTTAGTCACATCCTAATATAATTAAGTGACAAAATCATGCCCTTGAGCTTGTTGTTGTGGAGCTGCTAGAGTAAGTTAGTTGTAACATAAGACTATGTCGGCACATTGGTATCACTCAAACATTAAGTTATGAGCATCACCACATATTCTTGCATAGTCAATCAGGTTATATAAGCCAATACACCTGTTAGTACCATACTACATAATCAAATCACAAGGAAATCAGATCATCCAAGGGTGACATCAATCAATTCATACCAAAATTTAACATCTAAACATTTGTTTAGTTAATTTCTAAAAATCATTATGAAACCCCTTACTCTATTAGCCTTGTCATGGAGTACCAACTTATTTTTCCCTTTATAGATCCCATCCAATCCAAGTGTTGAACCTAGATGCTCTGATGCCACTCTATAACACACCCCTTCCTAAGTCCTACCAATACACAGATTAGAGGGTGGTGGTTACTATACTAACTCGAGATCCAAGATAGTGTTATCGAAATGGGGTCTAAATTTTCAATCTTTCTCAACTTCCTTAAAACTTCGTATGGATGTTTCCATTGTATTCGTCTCACTAACATGATTCCAGTGATATAGATTTTATCTCAATTCAACTTTTGGATCAGGAGATGTGACCATTTGAACATGAGCGAATCAGGAAACGCCACATTATCACCCTACCACGTGGTTATCATAGCTAGCATCCCGACACCACTTGACATTGGTGTAATAGTTGTCGGCCTATTCATGGCCTGGGTCATCACATTTACATATGCACACACACACACAACAATGTGACCTTTGAAACAAGAACTGTAAACTCAAAATGAGAACTCTAGACAAAAAAATTCCCAAAAAACATGAAAAATAGCCTGAAAATGAAAAGTGTTGTTGGAACAACTTTTATTCTTCCTTTTTTTTGCGGGATAAATTTTCAACATTTTTTAAAAATGGCAATAAAAGCCAATAAAAACTAATTTATTTTGTGCAAAAAATACCGTGAAAACAAAAAGTGTTGATGCTAGAATAATGTTGCTTATTTTTTAGGTAAATTTTTAACATTTTTTAGCAGCGACATTAAGGATAAAATATCATGACTCCGAAAAAACTTAAAATTCCAATGATTTTCAGACATGACATTAAGGATAAAATATCACGTTTCTGAAAAGCCTTAAAATTCCAACAATTTTCAAACATGGTGTTAAAGATAAAATACTTATAACTGCTTTCAACCATAGCATTAAAGATAAGATATCATGACTCGGAAAAACCCTAAAAGTTTGACAATTTTTCAATCATGGAATTAAAACCAAAGATCATGACTACAAAAGCCCTCAAGTTTTCAACAGATTTCAACCATGGCATTATGGAAAATTTTTATGACTAAAAAAAAAAATAAAAGTAAACACCTGAACCAAAGAGTCATTATACGAAGAGTAATTTTTTTTAAATGATAAAAGTATAACGACTTTAAAATCTTAGTCTAAGACAACTTGACCCATTGCAAGAAAGAATTTAAAATCAATCATCAAATTGACACGCGGTGGAGACAAACTTGACCCATTGTAATGAAAACTTAAAGACCAACCATGAAATTGAGACATCTTGGAGATGTACTCGATCCATTATATCGAAAACTTTAAAATCAACTATCAAATTGACATCTAGTAGGATTGAGTTGTTAGTCGAGGATTGACACAGACCTTGTAGAAAAAAATAAAATAAAACAAAATAATAAATAAATATATAAATAAAATGAAAATGAAAAATTACAAAAGAAAACAAAAAATAATATATTGGAAAAAAAATAAAAAGAAAAAACACAAAATTAAAATAATAATATATTATTATATATATAATTATATATATATTATATATATATATTATTTTGAAAAAAAAAAAACATGACCTAAAAATAAAATACATCTAAAATACTTTGAGGGGGTGGATAATCAAACACATAGTAAGTTTTAGCCACCTCCCCCTCCTCCCCCTCCTGGTTCTCCATCTTAATAGCAATTTGTTGTGTTTTAATCTTGTTATTTTTATGGTATGTTTTTAGGTAGCTACCTGGTTATGGCTTAGACCTAACATTTTTGGAAATTTTCTACTCGCCAACAAATCTAGTAGGAGTGAGACCGGTAGAATTTTGTCAAGTTGTGGTTGTAATTTTGCTTCATAAATGAAAAAACCTCAACCTACAGAAAGAAAAGAAAATTACATAAAAAATTAAAACATATTTACATTCATTATGTTACATGCATTTTACAACTTAATATGGAGGAGATATCACATAAGAATATAAATAAACAAAAATAATAATTATCAAGTGCATATTATTCCTATGACAACAAAAAAATAATTAATTATGTGAATATATATATGTACATGGCAACATTTAAAAAAAATAAGCCAACCTAAATCCATCTTGAAGTCAAATCCATCAAATACCAAGAGGGATCAAATTTCTTATGGTGTAATTTTTTTCATCATTTATTGTAAGGAATTAATACATAATATAAAACTATATAATTTTTTTTAAATACACCTTCAAAAAATTTATCTCTTTATTCCTAGATAATTTAAGATTTAAAATTGATTTATGTTAATTTACGGTAAAAATAAAACCAAAATACAAGTTTTGTATTTTATCTTTATAATATCTCTAATTACCACAATCCATTCAAAAGTATAAAAACATCGATAAACATACATACAATAATAAACATGAAAATATGAATTAAGGTCATTCAAGAGAAAGGCCTACAAACACATTTAAATTTAATGTGAGGGACTTTTGAAACCATGTAATTTAATGTGAGGGACTTTTGAAACCATGTGATGAGACAATGATAGAATCATTTGCTTTACAATTTGAAAATAATTAAAATAAACCATCATTGGTTGGGTTTATGCCAAAAAATGAGAGATGAGTAGAATTTAATATATGTAGAGGAATATTTGGATAGAAGATGTGAATGAGATGGAGTCATATTCTTCTTCTTTGAATGAATGAATGAATAAATAAAAAATAAATCTAAATTTGGAAAAAATGAGAATCACTTTATTGAAGGAAAGGGTTGTTGTTTGAGGTTAAAAAGTAGGGTGCTTTGGTTGGGAAAAGGTTTAATGAGAAGTTTAAGTATTTTTATTAATTTCCAAACTGAAGGAGAAATACTAATATAATTTTGAAGATTGTAAATTCTAATTGGGGGGTGTTAAGCAAAATTGGAGACTCAACAACTACAAGGGTGGGACATTTTCATAATATTTTGAAGGCTAAGGAGATGGTTTCAATTGGAAAGGTTATTAGTTGATACAGGGGTTCCCTAGTTTTGTCTTGAAATAGGATAATATATCATTAACTGAGGAGGTCTCTGTGAAGGAATTAAAAGCCACTCTCTGTAGTCTCCAAAAAGATAAAAATCTAGGTATGAATGGTTGGCTTGTGGATTTTTTTTAATATTCCTAGATTTATTGGAAAGTGATTTGTTTCAAGTGATAAAGGATACAAGGTTGTCTAAAAGAATGTTAGTATATTTCAATATGAATATTTTTTCTCTTATTCCAAAATAAAATAGCCTATCCTCCTTTGAGGATTTTCACCTAATATCTTCATGCACTTGTATTTATAAGATATTGGTAAAGATAATTGAAAATATGATAAAAATATCTTATTGAAGACAATTTCATAGAGCGGTTTAGTTTCCTAGTTGGTTAGGAAATGCATGAGGAAATTGGGTTCCTTAGGAGGGCATTCACAACATTAAATTAAAGCATTTACATGAAATGGTGATAAAATTGGATTTATCAAAGGCCTATGATGAGGTCAACTAACATTAATTAAGGTTATTGATGACACATTTGGGAATTGAGGTATCTTTTATTACTTTGGTGATTGGTTGTGTAACAACAAACTCTTTCTTGGTTCTCATCAATAATGTTTCTTTGTTTTCTTTTGGAGTAGGAATAGGGCTCATGTAAGGATTTGTCTTATTTCATCTCCTGTTTCTTCTAATCACTGAGGGGCTTGGTAGATTGTTACTAGAGGGAAAAAGACTAGGGACCTTCAAAGGAGTTCATATGCAATTGAATTTATATATTTCACATATTTTATTTATAGAATCATAATATACTATTATTTTTTGATGGTAGTAGACATAACCTAACCAAGTTTTGTGACATTATAGATTGGTATTGAGATATAATAGGGATCATGGTGGTTTAACATATGTATATCATCAATTTCCTTTGTAGGATTGGAGGAGAAGGAACAAGTTTATGCTTTGTCTTTTTTTTCTTATTCAAGGGTTCATTTGGAAGATGGATTGAAATATTTAGGTTTCTACATAAAACTAAATAACTATTTGAAACAAGCCTAGAAATGGATTGTAGCTAAACTAGAAAAATGACTAGAATGTTAGAGTTACAAGTCATTGTCATAGGGGGGAAGACTTATCTTGATTAAATTTGTTCTTGAGGAAATTTCTGTCTACTAGATTTTAATGTCATGGATCTTAAAAGGGATTCTTAAAAATATTAGAAGGATAAGTTTTAGGTTTTTGTAGGGAGGATTAGCTGGAAAAAAAAAAAAAAAAAAAAGTGATGTCATGGGTAAAATGGGAGAAATTGGTTGTAACAAAGTTTTTGGGAGGATGGAGCCTTGAAAACATTTTCCTTTTCTAAAAAATTTTGGTACCTAAGAGTGTTTAGAGGGTTATTCTAGGTGAAATATTGTGGTGCTATATGGTGACTTGGAAATATTTTTTATCCAAACTCAATTGAAGATCAAATCAGGAAGGTTGAAAAGTATAAGAATAATATTTCAATCATGTGGAAAGTGGTTGTTAAGTATTTTCCATTGATTGGGAGAGATTTAGCTTGGAAGGTGCGTGAATTAGGGACCCTAGTTTGGATTGGGGAGGATGCATGGATCAAGATTAGAAGAGACCACCTATTACTACCATAAATGATTCAACCATTTGGGGATATAGATTTTTTCATTTTTTCTCACATTGTAGATCCAATTACAACTTCGATATGGAGGTAGGGATGGATTACAACATACCATTCATACTTCATGGGTAATGAACTGTATTTATTGAATGGAGTTTTACCATATTTATAGAGGATTAATGTTCAAATACAAGAATGTCGAGATGAGTTATCATGGTCTTTTTCTCCTTTAGGTATTTACTCGTCTATGCTTGTATATATGTTTTTAAATATAGGAGAAGGGCTTAGCATATTGAGTCAATTCCCACAAGATAAGGAAGAAAACTTAGTAAAGGTAGTGGTTCAAGAGAAAAAAAAAAATTCTTATCAAAGTAAAGGGTATTGATTTTTATATTAATAGTGAAAAACTAGAAACTGGCCTAGGATCCTCACATATTTCTTCATTTTCCAAATATCTATTAATTTCAGAAGTCAAGAACATGGAAAATCCATTTTTATGACATCCTTTACCTACTATTATAAATATATGTCGACTATATACTTGACAAAAAACTCCTAGAAACATTCTAAATCTACATTGCATCAAAAATAAAAATAAAAATAAAAATAAAAAATAACAGGATTATCTATCAGAGTAGTCTCATAGTATGCCAACCTCGCCATGTAGTTGTATCCATCCTTAGCCCATTATTCCAGTTTCCCTGGAGTGCATGGGCTTCTTCTTCTTAAGTTTTTCACTAGTACCAATCGCTCCCACACTGAATAGGTCACCACCACTATTATCCTCAAGCTCGACCACCATGATATCCAATGTTGTTAGTGTAGAAATTCCTTGTAGATTCAAACTACTAATTGTAATATGCTAAAACAATAGACCTGAATCTACTCTAATCATCAACAGAAATAATTAAATGACCACGAAATCATGAAGTATACAAGAGAAAGAATTCAATCAACACATTACACAATGATTCCTAGGGAAGGTCATAGCTAAAAACCCCTGCTATCTGTATATTGCATTAGTTAGAAAATATGAGAAGATTACAATGCTTTTCTCAAGCCCGAGCAACCTCTGCACTATCTCTATCTGTCTCACAGCTTCCTAGACAAGCCGAGGCCAATACTTAACCAAATTTTGGCTTTCCCAAGTCCGTATTTCCTTATGTTGTTTCCTTGGGAATTAGCCCACTATTAATTAGGGAAATTCCACAATATGAATTATGCAATCCTCATAGGTCTTCCTCTGACTTTATGCATCACTTGTACAATTCAGATGATTATACAACTGATAGTACACTGTCCCTAAACTCCAATGTCAAGTGGGTAACTCTCATTTCTGAGATGCATGAGTTATTAATCAGTGAATCATTAGTTAACTAGTTGAACACATGAAGCAACACTCCACTACATGACCTCCTACTAGTTCCTCCATTAGTTGGAACCAGTTTAACTGACTTTAACGGAGTTAAACTAAATTAATTAATTACAACTCAAAATAAACTCACCCTAGGCTACTAAAATTTAGGAACCACTCTACATGACTCAAGTTAAGCCCTCAAATCAAATTAACTAAGCCAACAAAGTAAAATTAACTTACTTAATTAATACAAGTTGTCATGAGATGTGGAATTACAATTTTATTCCCAATTTAATTCAAGGACAAATTAAATCAGGATCTTTCTTGATGTTATTTTTAACATTTCTTATTGCCATTTTCAACACTCCCTCTCAACAAGAAAGGGATTCACATCTATCCCAATCCAATACCTTTGTAATGTTATGCATGCAACACTTTTGACTATTGTTGTTTCTACTGCAACATTTATAACTGAGAATACAAAATAAATAAAAATAATCACTTAATTAATCTACAACTGTCTATTAGTAAAACTATGTTGTTGTTGACTTTGCTATTGAGCCTCTTGCTCTACTTCCAACTATGATATTCACTCCTCTATATCTGACTGACATTGATCCTCCTTCTACTAAATATTGTAGGCCTTCGTAGCAAGGTAATGATCCATGAGACAAAAAAAAAATCAATGGACCCTTCCCAAATTTCTGCAATTCTTGGGACTATTGTTTTACATTGCCCCACCTCACTCCTGGAGGTATAGTTGCATGCATGGTGAAATATGATCCACTCATATTGTTGTTGCTATTGCTTTGTTATTTATTCGACACTGTCGCTACAACTATTGAAATAATGAGTTTGATCTCCCCAGATCCTAAAGTACTAGATTCCATAGGGTTTCTCCCTCTAAAATTAGACTCCCTCTAAGTCTCGATCTTCCTGTGGGAAATATATTTGCTCCCCAATCTGCCAATATCAATGATCACAACTCCCTTTTGTGTGACTAAACATTGCCTCACTGATCTTCTCGCTAGCAACCTTCTATCTCATTAAGAATTCTTCTCATTGGGTCTTCTAGATCTGCCCTCTTATCAGTCATTTGGTCATCTGCAACCCACTGAACTAGGGCTCCACAAATCTTCCTCCTAAAAAATCATTATTTCTTCAATGATCATTGTACATGAGGACTTCAAGGACTAATTCTAATGTCAATCCTTTTATGTAGTGATTCCAGCTCTGATACCATGTAGAAATTCCTTATAGATTCAAACTGCTAATTCTAATATGCTAAAATAATATACTTGGATCTACTCTACTCATCTGCAAAAACAATTAAACAATCGCGAAATCATGAAGCTTAAAAGAGAAAAAATTCAATCAACACATTACACAATGATTTCCTAGGAAAATTCATAGCTTAAAAGCCCTGCTATTTGTATATTACATTAGTCAGAAAATATGAGAAGATTACAATGCTTCGCTCAAGCCCGAGAAACCTCTGCGCTATCTCTATCTGTCTCACAACTTCATAGACAAGACCATGTCAATACTTAAACAAATTTTGGCTTTCCTAAGTCCCTATTTCCTTACGTTGTTTCCATGGGAATTATCCACTATTAATTAGGGAAATTCCTCAATATGAATTACATAACCCTCATAGGCCTTCCTCTGAGTGCATGCATCACATGTACAATTCAGATGATTATACAACTGATAGTAAATTGTCCTTGAACTCCAATCTCAAATGGGTAACTCTCATATCTGACAGACTTGAGTTATTTATGAGTGAATCATCAGTTAACTGGTTGAACACATGAAGCAACACCCCATTGTTTGACCTCCTACTAGTTCCTCCATCAATTAGAAATAGTTTAATTGACTTTAACTCAGTTAAACTGAATTAATTGATTACAAATCAAAATAAACTTAGCCTAGGCTTTAAAATTTAGGAACCACTCTACATGACTCAAGTTAATCCCTCAACTCGAATTAACTTAGTTAACTAATACAAGTTATCATGAGATGTGGAATTACAATTTTATTCCCAATTTAATTCAAGGACAAATTAAATCAGGATCTTTCTTGATGTTCTTTTTAACATTTCTTGTTTCTATTTTCAACAGTTAGCTCTATGTGAATTTCCAACATGAACTGATCCAATTTCCCCTACATTAATTCATTATTTGCGTTCATGAGAAGCTGATAATTTTTACGCTCTTGCTCTTTTATTATATTCTTGTATTGAAGGGTATGCAATGATCCTTCGACCGATTCAAGCAATCGTGCTAACTATCTATTAGTTTTAACATATTCATTCTCTTGAGGATGATCTCCCAAATTCATCATTGTTGAGTTGTGATTCTCTACGAGTTGAGTTTCTTTGAGTGGTGGTCGCCTCTGTTCGTGGATATGAATGATCAACAGGAATGTGAAGAAGAACTGAAATACCACACAACACAATATATATTGATACCTTCTCCTAAGAGGCCTCCTATAGTTATTGTGGAGCGAA
Source organism: Pinus taeda (assembly GCA_000404065.3). Taxonomy (NCBI): domain Eukaryota; kingdom Viridiplantae; phylum Streptophyta; class Pinopsida; order Pinales; family Pinaceae; genus Pinus; species Pinus taeda. Next base: position 26,581 of record APFE030220179.1, read on the forward strand.
GTTACCATATCTATGCTTGAGTCTCGAGAAACACCACAAAATTTCAATTGCATGATACAAAGGAATAAGGAATTAACACCAATTTGTAAAACAATGAAGGCATAAGTAGGATAAAGGCCTTCCATGCTTGTATTAACAATTTCCATCCTTATTGCATTGAATTTTGATGCCCCTTGTTTTCCTATTTCACTTCCTCAAGATGCTACACGGTGGAGTGATTGAGACAGAGGATTTTTCCTTTTGCACTGTGTGGGAAAAGCATTAATGAGGGCCCCCCATCCTTATTAATTTGTAATAGCTCTCGAGTTGTGATCCACTTGCCTAAAGAGAGAGGTGTGTGGATGAGATTTTCTTCACAACTTTGTTCATTTATTCGACATTGAAGTCGATTAATTTATTTATATAAATTTTATTCCATAGTCTCAATGGTCATGGAATGGGTGAGTTGTATAACATCCCATGATCCACTTCAAGTTTCCCTTGTTCCAATGCTACTCCTATATTGGCCAGAGAGTTTTCCATTGTGTTCATTTGTCTAAGCACATGATAGAATTAGATTTTCTCAAATTTCATATTTGCAAAAGGATCCTTTGCAAGATGGGGGGAGAAACTGCACTATGCAATCCTTTGGATTTCCAGATATGATGAATAACAATCATTAAATATCCATATAATATTATTTTGGTGATTTTGTTTACCAAAACTATTTCCAATCCTTGCCAAAGCACTAGGTATTAAGCTTGATTGTTGGATGCCATTCCCAACCCCCAAGCGTATTGTTTCCCTATTTGTTAGGATAACCCCTCTTGCTCTTTCCACCCCTGGTTCAAGAGAAAATTGATAAGAGATTTTCCAAGGTTGTTTTGATGGGGTGTCACTAGGGGATCTATTATATGTGGCGGGGAAAGGATCCTATTCTTTGTAGATAATAACTCCATCAAGTTCAAGGAATGATTGGAGGAGGGGATAAATAATTATGTAGAATTGATGGCACTAGAACTAGTATTGTTGTTGAAAAATGAAACTGTATATATATCTATACTCTATTCTTATCATATATATATAACAACAATGAGTACTCTTTATATTAATTTTGCGCCCAGTCATGGAAAAATGCATGGGTGATTTACAAGTTGAATCCATCCATGGGCTTCAATTTTGTCATTAATAAACAAATAAGCCATGCCTAGTTGTCTATGTTCACTAAAAAAAGATACAGTACACTTATTTATCTTACTAGGATATGCTCGACAAAATTGAGAAAAAAGTAGAACAAAAAAAAACTAGTCATTACAACTAAAAGCTAAGCATAAGGATCAACAGGGCGGTTTAAATCAATGCTCGAGTTGTAAACTTCAAAAGGATTGCTTTGTTCTTTAGGAAGGGATCCCAACTTGGTCACCTGGAGTTGAAGGTCCTCAATCATGCTGCGCAACGCTCCAACCTTGTCCTCCAACTTTGCAACCTACTTGCATTTGGCTTCTATAACTTCAAAGTTTTCACATACCACCACCTCTTTTCGGTACAACAAGTCCTTGATGTCCACGAGCTTTTCTTAAATCTCTGCAAGCTCCTGTGAACATTGTACACATATAACATGAGTCGAGGGGACCAAGAAACTATGTTTTATACCCATTGTCATATTCTTTACCTCCTTTTCCACCACCTGTCCAGAGCATGCACATCTGTTGTCTGGGAATCCCGAAGCCATCCCCTCAAAGCGTCATTGTACTGCATAGCTAACATGGAAGACAAAGCATCGATGGGGAACTTCCAGAATTGAAACTCACATAGCATGCTAGGTTAAACTAGAGTGCTACCCAAAATGGAAACTGCAGACCTAGACCCAAAGGAAGGCTGCAGTCCCACACCATAAAGACTCTCCTAAATTCTTCTCACCAAGCAAACTAAACCCAATCCAACCTAAATTATAAACGACAAGCAGAATGGGAAGTTCCAGACATCCTAACTAAAATTTATAATAGTGGCCTTGCAAATCCCTCATGTGACGGGGCAGAGATGAGCCTAACACTCTAGGATTCCTATACGACGTCATCATTTCCCTAAGAGGAGAAAGAGCTTCCATTACCTTCAGCCGAGAGCTCAAGCGGTTGGGTTGTCTAGTCTGGGCCATGAGAAGTAAAGGCAACACGAAAGATGAGAGGGCTCGCATGGCTAACAACTTCAAAATCTTGTGATAATCCTTGAACCAAGAACGAGACATGAAGCCTCCCACACTTTGATGCATATTTGACCCATGAAGTGTCATGTGGAGGGGAAATTGAGGGTCGCACATTGGGAGAGAGAGGAGGTGTATCATCATGCAAGCGAGCGGGAGTGGGTGGGGTGACCTCATAATGCAGTTAGCCGACCAAAGAAGAGGGTAATAAATAACAACTTTGGGATCATAAGAGATAAGCCATAAGTGCCAAAAATGAGAGGGGTTATGGGGTATGAACATTATGGGACTAAACATGAGGGAAGTTAGGGTATAGGGTGGAGACTAGGGATGCCATTAATTTCCAAAGACCCTTCATTTAAACTACATGCTTTATTTGACATCAAGTCCACCTCTGGATTGAAGTTTCAAAGAATACGCCAAGTTCGTGAGCTTTCAAAGGGAATAAGAATACTTTGAACACAATAAAGAGTTTGGTTTAGGTGATTGTCTTGTGCATGGGAGGAGTTTCTTAAATTCTAATTACCAGGTAGGAGTCTCCCATAATTGTAATTTTTTAAACTTCCCTCTTCTAGGCTAGGAGGAGCCCCATATACAAGCCATAAACTTCCGCTTGATTATTGGTCCTGATACCTATACCCCAGGTGTACTTATCCACTATTATTCCTTCGGGATTGAAGAGAATCCCTCTCCCTCCTGCCACCCCTATGGAAAAGGAAATAATAGTTTACAGGTGTTTGGTGATTCCTAGGTTGTAATCAAATGGGTATAAGATGAACAAAGATTTGGCAATGTGTTTCTAAATTATATCTTGGAAGAGGTCAAAGGATTGAGAGTATTTTCAATCATCTTACTCTTTCGCATGTGTACGAGAAGAGAAACATGGAAGCTTATAGTTTATCCAAACATATAATTTAGATGTAGCATGGTACTTGGATAATAACATAAAATACCATAAAATAAGAACAAAGAAATTTCATAATATTAACGCTCTCCTTTTCATGATTTAATGGTGGGAACAAGAGATGCTCATATATTAAGCATTTCTTATCTATGATCGTAACTTATTCTTTAGCAATTATGAACATTCTTCTTATTCTAATAAAAAGTAAAGTTGCATCTCCATTATCCTTTAAATGGAACTGCATTTATGTGATGAAGAGATGTAAAAAAACAATTTCATATGAACATTTTTGTATTATTTTTCCCATAAACAAATAAATGAAACTATACATTCAAAAAATACAATAATAAAGCAAATTACCAAAATAAATTCATTCTTTTTTTTTATTATATAAAATAATACAAATAATACACCACCAAAAAAATCCTTTTTTTCCATAAATATTTAATATAAATATTCTAAATATTTTTCTCCTTTTATATAACATATTAATAAATAAATATAAATTAATACAAATATTTTCCAATACAACTAATCAAATATCTAATAACATATAATTATTTCCTTCAACTTATCATAATTCATTCCATCAACTAAAAATATGTTACGCTCTAATTCCTCTGACCAAAAATATGAATACAAACAGCACATAAATAAAACGTACATAATACTTGGATATCAACCCATTAAACTAAAACCTATACAATACTTGGATATCAAGTCTTAAGCTAGAACCTTAAATGTTGTACACTTTGATAACAACCTCTTGAACTGGGTTCTGATCTACTTCTGAATTACATTATTGCCACTCCAATTTGGAGCCTGGTTCTTTATCATTCAAAGAAAAGGCTCTGCCTGCAAACTCCTTCAATGCACTATCATGCACTTGGCAGAACATATTCTCCCATCCAAGGGGCTTGATGGCCCTGCTGCCTACACCCGGAGCTCGATCCTGGGACACAGCATTGGTAGACTCTTTCTAGTCCACAACGTAGGCAGACACTCTCCCCCGAAACTTGGCCTTGAACTCACTCCAAACCTGATACTTATAGTGATTGATCACTGCCTTGGAGGACTTCACATACACCGTTCTGTATCCCTTCTTCAACTGAAAGCGGTGTATCATGTTGAGCAACGAAGGAGAAGCAGCTTCCAGCAGAAGTATAGATTTGTAGCGCTTCTCCTTCCTCTCCCTGCAACTGTACCCCTGAGTAACCCCTCTCTGTGGGTGCACATGGAGACCTGAGGGCCCAAAATTTCTGCATCTCAGAGAAATTTGCCCTGTCATTGCAGCTCCTGGTTTACGTACTGTACTTAGATTTAAAATTAATTGTCTCAAAGCTGCTTTTGATGCAGTTTTCTTAAATGGGGACCCAATATTGGCATTGGCTTTGATTTGCTTCAGCCACGAACGAGAAAATACAAACTCGTCAACGTCAGTGTACATCATCCACAGGCACTTGTGTTTGGCCATGAGAGCACAGTGTGAGAATCCAGATTCCTGTGTCTTGGCCCATGGCCATGGATGCCTGCTTACCTTGTAATTTTCTGATAGTAACCCTTCAACAGTTTCTGCCAGATTGTCTTCACTGTTGTTATCGTACAGAAAGAAGTGTTCCACACCCAGATGAGAATGGTAGATAACCCATTCTCTTATTTTGTGTGCCCAAGACTGGAAAGAACTCACCAAATTCTATATACCCCTTAACCCAATTTATAATGCCTTTTGCATCTCCATGAATGTGCAGTTTCTCCAACCCAGCTATCTGGAACATATCAGAACCCCATAATACTATAATTTCAGCTCTATAAACTCCATTCTGCTATTCAATTTTTTTAACATACATCTATATTAATCAGGATTACCCAACAATGATGTATGCCCATATAATGGGATTAAACAGGATTTGTGCAACAACCTTGTTAATAATAACATATTTCTTGCTATCTATAGCAGCACATACATCTTAACAAAGGCACTGAAATTTTTATTTTTAGGTAGAAAAGGCAATTGTTCAGTATTGCAGTGTGCAAATCAACATTAAAGAATTAGGGCAAGCATAAGAAGATCATAATATACCTTGGAAGATGAGATGCAGGACGGTTGCGGCTGTACTGATGAAAACCAGAAGAAGAAGAAGAGAAGGGAACCAAGAAGTTGTATTGGCCGAAACAGATCCATCTGATGCCTCTAATAATTTGTAGTCTGTAAAATCATTGTTTATGAATATCTTCTTATTACTTGGGCGTTTCCTGGACATTATTTCTGGATCTTAAGAGCACCAAGGTGTCACAGCACTTCTCCTACAGTGCACAATACATGATAATATAATGCAACTATAAAATAATAAAGAGAGCAGGCACACAAATAAATCTGAAGAATCATCTGAATGCGAGTTTGGTAGGAAGTAGAATTAAAATGCAGAAAATAATAATTAGACTGGTGTTTTCATGTGGCAACTCTGGTTAAATTTATGAAAAGGATTTATACTTCATATTTACCTTTTTAAATAAAAAAAAAAAAAATTATACTTCCTATTTAGCTTTTTTAAATTTATAAAAAATATAAATATAAAAAAGATTTTATCAATGCTCAGAATAAAAATAGGTCAAAATTACCATGTATCCTTTCCTACGGACATTTAAGTTATTGTTGTGTACGATATTCATACGACCAGTCTATTATTGTAGCAAAAAGCATCCGGACACTGCAGGGCATTTTAATGTGGCGTAAGTTAGGTTGCATATAATTGGATTTAAATTTTGGATTCGATTGTGTGCAACTTAAATGTCTTGCTGTATGGCCATTGTTGTTTGTTATTAATTGTAAAATAGGGTAGTAGTCTAATTAATTTTTAAATTTGTTTGGAAGATTATGAAAATTGTATGGGGATTTTGATAAAATCGTGTACTAATTTTTGTAAATTTAGGTAACAGTTGTCAAGTTTCAAAATTTTGGATGCTCAAGTGGTTAATACAATATATCTAAAAATTTATAGTCATTTCATATAACACTTAATCATATGAGATTTTTTCTTTTTTCTTTTTAATTCATTCATTAAAAGTGCTAAAAAGACATAACTACTTTGAAAATAAATTTCAACCTTTGATTTGTGTATTCTACCACCACTATTCTAGAATATTCTAGTGAGTATAAATCCCTATCATCCACCTAATAATTATTGATAATTAAATTAAAGCTTTAGAAGCCTGATTTCAAAATAGACATACTTATTAGTATAATTATTTTCTTTAAATTTAAATAAGTTAATTTCTGTACTTTCAACTTGGTCTAGATCTGTACTTTCAACTTGTCCTGATGATGAACCACATTGATTGGTTCGAAACGCGTTGGCAAAAATATTTCTTATGTGATTTACGCTGAAGCTCTCTTTATAAGTTAATTTCTTTTTAAATAAGGAGTAAATTTTTATTTTAATTTAATTTTTAAATTAATAATGAAAATAGCTATAGTTTTTTGGGGTAGTTTAATTGGTGATGACCCTGTTATGAATATTATGTAAACTTTGAGATCTCATGTTCAAATATCCTCTAGTAATTCATGTCTATGATAGGAGTGTATGTAGGTGCTCAGAGGTTATAATGGTAGTCGAGCACGAAACATGTCCAAAGGTTATAGTGGTTGTGGTAGAGTACAAAACTGGTCCAAAGGTTATAGTGGTAGTGGTCGAATATGAAACTAACTAAAAGGTGTTATATTGGTAGTGGTTGAGTATGAATCCAACCAAAAGGTGTTATAGTGGTACTGATCATATATAAAATCAACCCAGAGGTTATAGTGGTAGCAATCAAGTATGAAACCAACCCAGAAGTTATAGTGGTAATGGTCAGGCACAAAACCAACCAAAATGTTAGAGTGGTACATTATTATGGTAGCACTCGAGTACAAAACCAACCTAAAGGTTATAGTGGTCATAGTCAAGTATGAAACTAACTCAAAGGTTATAGTGGTCGCAATCAAGTATGAAATCGACCCAATGGTTATAGTGGTAGAGAGCAACTGAAATTGACCCAAAGGTTATAGTGGGAGTAGTCAAGTATGAATTGAGCCTAGAGGTTATAGTGGTAGCAGTTGAGTATCTGATGAAAATGATAACTAGAAAGGGTTCCTTGATTTGTGCCTTAATTCAAGAAGCGACAACAAGTTTCTCCTTAGCATGCTTGAGTTCCCTATAAGTTAGGACAAATTCCTATAATTTAGGAATCATTCCTAAAAGTTAGGATGAGTTATGAGGTAGTTAATAACTAATAGGCTAAAGTGGAAGGCTCAATTTAGTGTCTTCTAGTGCGAATTAGTTGTGAAAGACAACATGCGTGAGTGCCAAGTCTAAATTTGGGTAGATCGAGTTACATGAGTGAGTTAGACTCACTTAACTCACTCTATCACCAATTCAACTTTCTAGAAATAAGCACTTGCTAATTTTAGCTATTTGAAAAGCTTATAAGGAGGACTAAGGAACATAATTATTCATTGTCTTGTGAGAACGAGTTGGTAAGTGTTAACGGTGCTCGAAATCCGTCAACCAAGGGGGTCTCCTTAATGTGAAGTCCCAATTAGACCTCACATCGTTTGGAATAGGAGACCATCCGGAGTATTGACCCGATTGCCATATTCTCTTATAGATTTTCCCTAGCTTTAGATGTTGATAAGGGAGAGAAGCATATATATGCCTTTGCAAAAAGCAAGTGTGTCTAGTGAATGTTCAGTTGTAGGTGTATCCAGGTTCTTCTACTGTGGAGGGAGGAAATGTGACCCTCTAAGAGAGAGGTAATAGTACCACCCTAGTAGAGGCGCACACAAGCGAAAAGATAACCACCTAACACCAAGAAAAATAGTCCACATAGATGCGATGATTTTTACAAGAATTACAAAACATCTTCAATTAGATAAGCACTAAAATAACAAAAATAGTTCAAATACTTTAGTATAGGTGAAAGAAAACATGAATCATATGTTGGAAAATCGATAGAGATGGAAGTTAAATGATCTCCCTTTTCCATGACATTAACTTGTGATGTTTTTCATTATTAGCATTATGTCTTTTAATTATCTTTTCTTATCATCAAAATTAATACCAAGCAACAAATGAAAAGCATAAGATATAGACATGTTGCGAGGGAAAAAGCCCCCTCGAGGGGAAAACCTAGTCACAAATTATTCCTTCATTAGATTCACGATGACCAAGACCCATACAACTTAAACTAGAGACTGCCTCCATCCATCAAGTTAACTTTGTTATGTTTCAATTCCATTTCTCATGTAGCAGTCTATCTTCTTCATATTTTATCTTGAAGAGATTACCTTCTGGAACCAATCCGAGCTCCTTCATGTATTACAGTAATGCCACTGTAACCAATCCAACCAATGCGAGCATTGAGAAACATATCAACTCATACCCATCTGAGATGACAACGAACCTTTTCTTTTGCAATGGCACCGAGACCTTTTCCTTGAAGTCTTCTGAACATAACACACTGTGATATCTGAAATTCTCTCTGCAAGGACCCCAAAACATCCATCAGAACTTATCTCTATAATCACCGAATATAAACCCTTATGAAATCTGAGCCTGTAATATGTGATTTTATGGGAGCTTCTGTGATCACCGAAAATGTATCTCTGAAGTTTGCGAACTCTGAGATTGGTGAAATGTGAATAACTCAGTTGGGTATATATAGTGGTTCGTCCATAGAAAATAAGTTGACATGATCATCATCAATAGTTGTGTCTCTATTTTATCGTAGGCCGACTTGATTTATGTTAAGTGAATCCAACTTGAAGATAATCTATTTGAAGTTGACTTGCAGACTTTGATGAAGAGACCGAGTAGATGACTTGATGACTTGATGGATGGAGGCTTTGACCAAACAAAAAATGACCTTACAAACCTAAAGCCTACAATGGAGGCTTGACCTAATAATTGACCCAAGCTGCATGAAACCCATGCTTTAATAAGTCAATTCAACAATAATAAAACTATTTTCTTTTGACAAATATATTACATTTTTTACTTCAAGTACAATAATGAAGACCGAACCTAGTTACGTTTTCCAACACTCCCTCTTAAGTAGGGAGGTATTCATTTTTACATACAATCAAATATGTAAATGGAATATCTCAACACATCATCTATGAAGAAGTTTAGGCACCACAATGTCATGGACTAGATTCCTGACTAGGGAAATCTATCCATTGGTCTCTCAACTATTTAGGCACCACAATCCCATCGACTAGATTCTTGACCAAGGTAATATATTTGGGGGGGACTAATATGGACTCAAGCTTTCAGCCTCTCTAAGTACCAAGGAAAATTTTAAGAACCCCCCCTAAATTTACATGTATAATAAATGGGCGAATCTCCATGGTATATAGGAAAAATGGAAGGCGATTTTATCAATAATATGATATGTATATATAATTTTTTGGCGAATCTCTTACCAGGCATGGCGAATATTTTACTCAATTATAAAATCTTGTGTTTATTGAATACACAAATGAAATCATTGCATTTCTTTAAAATATCTTTTGAAATCAAAATTACCGAAATTATATATCGATAACCTAGTGGGTGTAAAATAAAATTTACCTGTCCCATTCACAGAAAGCATGAGAAAAAACTAATACTATATATAAAACCAAGAAAAATTCAAATTCATCACTTCTAGGGACCTCATAACCACCCTGCCAATACACAAGTATGTTTCCTTTGCAATTAGAAAAATTACCCAAATTACAATATGTTTACTCCACTTCTAGGGACCTCGTAACCACTCTGCGAATACACAAGTATGTTCCCGTTTGCAATTAGAAAAATTACCCAAATTACAATCTATTTACTCCAGCATGTGTTGGAAAGTTATAGAAGGATGACTAGTGCAATCAATGCATTCCTTTTATCCCTGGATTTGTTTCAGTTTAAAACAGAAGTATACAAATATACTTGTCCAATGTCTATGCTTTAACCATTCACCTTAAGATGTTTTTACAATATAATTTCCTAAGTCTATTTAATATCTTGATTATCATAAAAACCAACCTATATGCATCTTAACTCCATATCTACCACTCTTAAGGGGATGAAATCTATTTATCCCTCTGAGCACTTGGTAGACCCAGAATTAAGATGGATCTAAGATAAAATTTCCCCTTTAAATGGTCTATGCTCACATGAATACCATGGGTCAACACCATGGGTTATCATAAACCTGGAGCTTAAAATTACTATTAGTAATTTATAAAAATTAATAAAATTAATAGTTGATTTTTATTTTATTTTTATTTTAACCAAGCTAAAATGTTTAACACACATTAAATTACAACATCCATTTTTACTCTTGATTGGATCAAATATTTTTTCACTCTATGCTAGTTTGCATATCACGATATTTGATATCTCTGAGGGGTTAGTAGATCCAGAGTAAAGATGGATCTATTCTGGTTTAATTCCTCCATTTAAATAGGCTACATTCCAAGTGATTACCATGGGTCAATACCATGTGCCATTTTGGTGAATACCATGGGTCAATACCATGCGCCATTTTTATTTTTATTAATACTAATATTAGGGTTAATAATTTTTTTTGCATGGTATTAATATAAAAAAATAAAAAAAATGTTTTATTGTTTACCATACCTCTCGTTTATTTATTAAAAAAATTACCATACCATTCATAAATACAAGGTGACTTATGTTGTAAATATAAGAAAATGTTTTATTTGTTTACCATACCTTTCGTTTATTTATATTTTTATTAATTTACCATACCATTCATAAATACAAGGTGACTTATGTTGTAAATATAAAAAAATG